>JAPDOI010001249.1:0-202443 GCA_029168955.1 Aplectana chamaeleonis | reverse complement strand
CCTGACAACCTTATTTTTATTTTCAGTTTTATCCTGACTTCTTGACGAATTCCCGGATAACAGCAAGCCTTCTTGCCACTTTCTATTTCCGTAGATAGGCTGCTCACCGCATCGTGAAGATTTGGACCTCTCCGAATACTATATCGTTCAACAAAATCTTAGAAAATATCTTGTAGGTCCATCTGCTCACCACGGGTTTTAAGGGAGCCAGAAAAGCTACTGCCACAACTATTTTTATGGTTTTGAAACCAATGCAGTATTTTGGAACAGAGCCTGGGGCACCAATTGTTTCCAACCTGGTCAGGATCGACCAATTTCCCGTGAGTTTTGTTGAACGAAATAGCATTTGAAGAGGTCCAAAACTTGACGATGCGGTGAGCAGCCATTCAAAGAAAATAGAATGTGTGAAGAAAGTTCCTGCCATCCGAAAATTCTTTAGAAGTCGGGATAAACTCCGAAAAGAAAAACAAAGCCTTTAGTGGCGATTGGGCTGCGATACATCAGTTTTGATGGAATGCCATGACGAACTGCCTCATCGCTCAGAGAAAACTTCTGACGCCTCTTCACAACTTATGGAGCTCCTAATTCGAGCGTGGTAAAGTGCATAAATATGTTTTGAAGCCGTCAATACATATTTTGAATTTATCTGAAATTTAACATTTCATAGCTCAGACTCGCTCACGAAAATCGCAAAAAAATTACCATTTGGACTCCACGTAAGACCATTTTCGATAGTAGGACTAAAGAGTTTACTCCAGCCCAAAGACGAATGTCTGGGGCTGGTTCTAAACTCCTCGTGTTTTCACACATTAACATTGAGAAGTCTTTCGTAAGAAGACAAGATAAAGAATACTAATGTCACAAGATACTCCTGAGTTTGTCACGAAGAAACACCCTCAACGCAAAAACTCCAATGTCCCCCATGGGAAATGAACTTGCGAACTTCTTATCACAGCGGCGCGCACGCCAATCGTTCCAGTGTGCTCGTGTTAACGTGAGCTATCAAACCTATGAACTGATGAAACTGGACGGAGTTATGCGCAAAAAATCACGGAAATACGCGAGAGAACTGAACCAGCAACGTTCATCCCGTGACGGCACGGCCACCAACAGCTCCAAACATGCACTACGCCTCTTCTTTAATTCAATGCCATGATGGTCCGTTATACCGATCACTGCGTCATACTTACCACACATCGGAAAGATTTGAGACTCACCATAAATTGGGTTCATAAAGTGCCGATATCAACTATTGGAGCACAGCCTCACATTTACGTTTTCACTCACACTGTTTTAGTGTTTCCTGTAACTGCAATTCGCCCGTAATTTCGTTTTTTTGTATTATACGGTGAACGCTTTCTGAAGAAGAAAGGAGCGTCGAGACGGAGTGAAGGCTATTTCCAGATCTGCTCTGGTTCAGTCTAGGACAGTGGGATGATTCCGGATGACGTCGTCAGGAACGACCACGAGCCCTCTTCTGAACCTTACACTACGCAAAGGTCGCTGGTGAGACCTTAGCGGCGAAAGTACGTTTGGGCTCGAAGAAGTTGCGAATACCCTCGCACATTAGAATTTTATAAGTGGAGTTTTTGAAAATGTGGGAGTCGTTTCAAGAGACGTCTGGGATAGAGTTCGAACTAGGAACTTTTAATGAAAATTCAATTTCTGAAATTTCATTTTTTCTTGAAAAATTTAGAATAAGTTTCGGCAAATTTCACATCTTTGAAAACCATTCCCAAGCGTATTCATGCGCTGTTAAAAAATGCGTATGTCCTGGGAGATTTTTAGTGTGAAAATAAAATTTTCGAAGTTTAATGAAATTTAAATTTTTAAAAATTGAAAATATTCCCAATTATTGATTTTTCGAGAGAATTTCATGCTTTACCTGATTTTGAAACCTGATTTCGTTCCGCAATTAGAAACGGCAGAAACTGCATTGCTGCATTTTTTCACATGTCCGGTAAAATTTGCCATAGAACCTGCTACCTGAGTATCCGAAAACCAAAAATCATTTCATCTTTAAACTGACTTCTCCTAACCTGAATTCTCAATGAATTTGTTGCACTTTGTTCTCAAAAATGTCTCACCAATACAGAGGAAATTCGCAGTTCGATAACATTCACATCCATATGTGGTTAGCACAGTGGTTTTTGCATTTTAAAAAAACTCTTGGTAGGATGTCGACAGAACGCTCTGGGAAGGAATTCAGAGGTTCAAAAACAGAACACAAATGTGATGAATAAAAGTAAACGTTGAAAACCACATACGACTACTCTTAATCGCCAATCTTTTTGGACAGCAGTGAAACATTTGATAGCTACTGTAATCCAAAATCTCTCCTTTGAAATTTTTAAAATTAAACATTTGTACGTTCACTGAGTCGTGCATTTTCCATGCTGATTTCAAATCTGACGTTTATTTTCGAAATGAACCACTTTGAACCGGGATATGGAGAAACGACGCCAACGGCGCGCCCAAGCGCCCTAGCGCGCTTTGATGACCAAAAAGATACGCGCGGTATTGTATTAATGAACGAAATTTTCGAAAAATCGAAAGATTTTTCGGGAAATTTTTTCGTTCGCTTTCGTTAATTCGAAAACTCGTCGAACGAAATTCTTCTTGATTTCGTTCGTTCGAAATCTCGTCGAACGAAACTTTTTCAAATTTCATTCGTTCGAAATTTCGTCGAACGAAATTTCTTCAATTTTCGTTCGTCCAAAATCCGATTTTTCTTCAAATTTTTTCGAAATTCGTCCATTCGGAATATTGAACAAATTTTTGAAAAATTTCGAAATTTTCGATTTGAATACGAAATTTCGAAAAAATCGAAATTCTGATTAGTTTAGAATTTCGTTCGTCCGACCTCCGAAATTCCGGAAAGTTTTTCGAAATTCGTCCGTCTGAAATTCTCTCGAACGTGAATTTTTTCACCTTTCGTTCGTTCGAAACCTTGTCTTCCTTATAAAGCGCTCATCGAATTTCTGCAAAAGGACCGCTGCGAATCGTGTCTTCGATGTCGGAGTTGCTGCTTTGAACTTCGCAGTCAATTTTGGCTTTTTTTGGTCACAAACTTGGCAAATCCCCAGGTCTTGCTGACTGCGATGAAAACGAAGAAAAGTGAGTGCTGAAAATGCTGTTTTTCTCCAAGCCTTGAAAATAGGAAAACGTAAAATGTAGCAAAAAAACAAATATTATACTTCTGAAAAGCAGAAAAACATTTTTAATGATTACAAACACTTTGCTAAACAACCGACAAATAGTTTAAATAAAGCTCTTTGAAAAAAACCGAACGAAGACTTATTCCCTGCAACCCAATAGAAGCACTCGAGAGATACACAGTACTGAAGATTAGCACAGAATTATATCATATATTTTGCAAACAATCAGGCTTCTGAGTGAAGTGGAAGGTAGCGTTAGATAGGAAGGAATTTGTTTCTGACTAAATGGAAGAACAGGGAAAATGAGGAAACAAAGAGAGGAATAAAAGGAGGACTGGGATGAAGAGTGAAGAAGAGGAAAGAAAAAGAGAGTGGAAACAGAGAAGCAGAAACGAGTAAATAAACGAAGGAAAGTCATCGGTGAAGCCGCTGATTCGCCCGAAGAGCTTTCACCGCAGTGTCAGTTGGAACTGGAGATCGCTCCGAGCGATACTGCATGTGGCCCCAGAGAAGCGGCTGCTGCCGAGACCCGAGTAGATGGCTAATTTTCGCTCGGAGCGGAGAGAGGCAGCGCCGCTCGGGTGCGCACAAAGAGGAACTCTAGGGAGGGCGTGCACCCGGTTAAGTGGCAGAGGCGACTCCGCCTTTGGCGCGGACGAGATTGTTTCCAGAGTGCCTAACTTCCGCGGTGCTTCAATTTGATTACTTCCTCATTTGTATTTCTACACTATTCGCCTGTATTCCCACTGAACTGTAGGGTACTAGAAGCTGGGAGGAATTGATCCTATTAAACTCGATAACAATTCTTGATCCCAAATGCATTGATTTGCTAACTCTACAAGAGTTTTCATGTTTATTCTGACATGAAACCTTTCTTGACCAGCAATATGATGCTATTATACATTGCATTTTCAATTCCGCGGTGGTGATTTACCGTGGTGAATCTTTTTATCTGGTTCTCCTTCACTTCCTCAATCTCACTGGAAACACATAGAAATAGTTTATGAATCAAGATGATATAATCCTGTTCGCGCAATATAGTAACCTTTAATGTTGTTCTTAATGCTTTAAATCTTCCTCATTTTCGATTACGCCGCCTAGCACTTAGCCATAAATTTCTTTTGTCGAATATTAACATTATAATTTAAAAAATGGCGGAGGCTCCAGAATCAATTAAAAAAACAGGCATCGCCCTAGCTTCCCAATTTGCCACCTAGATTTCCTATATGTTAATAAACATCCAAGGCTTTCTCAGAAACAAGACAGTGTTCTCTTAGCATCCCTCTCCAATTCATCTGATTTTCATGCCTTCAACCGGAAAAAAATCCAGATGTTCCGCTATCGTGTCGTCTATAGAAGACTTTTTAATCACCAGGTATTATGACCCTAACCAAAAAGGTCGTAGGTAGAGTTCGCGCAATCATTTTAGTCTGATGGATGGACGAGGCTGCGATGGTAGATCACCCCGCGCGAATCGAAACCCCATTCTCCGTGGGGCCGACAACCCCTGGCCAACCGCCTGGTCATACGTCAGACTAAAATAAGAAAACCGAAACCATATATTCTGTAGCTGTTGCAGAACCTTTCTCAGGAATTTCCTAGATTATTCGAGTGTTTACTAATCCCGTCGTTAGCATTTTTTAGTGCACAATAAAAAATAAGACTAGGAATAGATTTTGAAAAGTCGAATAGAGTGCTGTAACATTTCTACTGGATGATATGCCTCATGATTGATTTGAAGAAATTTAGTGAAATGAAGAAAATGAGAACTCGGATCTATTTTTCAAACCTCTGCTTGATCGGATCAGTTCATGAAGTGTCTCAAAAAGCTGCTATAAAAACTATAAAAACTGTCTATGATTCACGACTCAAATACAAAATTTACAAAAACAAAAAAAAATCGAACAAAAACGTAGGTGAACATTCACATGATACAGAGTTCGCACTAGTTTCGCCATCCCATATTTCTTCCAGGTTTTTTTACGGCTTTTCACTATGTATACCTTGGAGAAGGTATCCGATTCTAACGAGGACTAAATGACTTTTTGGTTAGAAAAATTCTTGCATTAATTCATATCGTTTTGTGTTTATTCTCGCAACAAAATGTGATAGTCCGATTTGAACGCATTAAAAAGTGCACAAGAGGAACAAGTGTCGATTCTTTTTACCTTTTTTTCAGCCTTTAATTTGGATTGAGTTTCTACCTCAAAATCTAATCGTTTTTGTAGTCATTTAGCCAGAGACAATGATGCCTATTTTGATTTACTCACATATATTCTGAGCCTTTGCATTTGCATTCACCTAATGATTTTAGCTCATATCGGTCGACATTTTCCTCCATTCGATCGCTAATGACCTCCAGCATAGCTCAATGGACATAACAGATTCGAAGACAAGCGACCCAGGATCGTAAATCAGTCCCAGTGGCAATGAAAGCAGCAGGGTCGACAGAGTAGAGGTATCGGTTGATATCAACGAGGGGTTTATTAGATTGAATACGTAGGCTGAGAACACAATTATGGAAAAATAGACATTGTTTCCTTAAGAAACAAAATAAAAGTCAACGAGGGAAAATAGGTGCTTTTGTTGCTGGAGGAAAAACGATTAGCATAAGACATCAATGAATAAAAAAACATGAAAAATCTGCCAGTAGCTCTCCGGTACCGCTTGAAGCGATGGTTTGCCTTTAGCACCTGTCACCGGTCACCACTGAACGGTCAAACCTTGTTTTTGATTATGCATGATGATTCGAGGAGGGACGGTGAGACGTTTCTATCGGGAAGGACGTCTGACCGTTCTTCCCTGACAATGACTCTATTTTCCTCTAGAACTTCCTGAGTATGCGAGTGGCACCCAAGTCTTCTATAAATATGTCCATGATGTGGATGAATATTGAAAGTCTTGGTTACATTGTTCGCAGAAACTTTTACTTGGACTTTCTTTATTATAACTGTTTGTAGAATTTGCGATTCAGCCTCTTGCTACAACTTCACTCCATTATGAAGACCCTTGCTCACACGACGAGATTATGCCAATCTAATAATCTAATTTCCTGTCGGTCTGTAGTTCTGTTCTGAAAAAGGACTCATCAGAAAATTGATATGCATTCCCTGCTGTTCTGGAAGAAGTTCATCATGTGAAAGTAATTTTTCCATTTGAGTTTTGTAGAAAAAAAGTTGGTACATCTTTTTGTACTACTACGTATTACTGGACCACTTGTCTGTCTTCAGATAATTCGGTCCCATTCTTGCTCAACGACATCGTATTAGCACGAAAGCCATGTTCTGTTTTTTTGTATTCATTCAAAAGCAGTGGTCGCGATCGAATATGCATGTCTTCTTTTCCTCTCTAAACCCTTATCTGAGTTCATAGTAGTAGAACCTGAAAGAAAATTGCAGAAAAAATCGCCAAATTTGGACCCTGAACCTTCCTGTCCTTTGATGGTGGACGAGCCCACTCCACATCATTGGCATTGATGATATTCAGATAAAAAGAACATCAGCCGGCTTGAAAATTGAACTTCAATCAATGAATATCAACCTCGGATCGACCTGTCTGGAATATCTATGTATGTACTCATCTACTCAAGAAACATTGGCTGGAAATGCTTGCTTTCATTGTTCAACTGTTTTATTAGGTAAATTTGCATTTATTTCTTCCTCTGAATGTCGATGATTTTTGACTGCTCGGCATAGCAGACTCGCCAAAGTCATTTTGGCACGTGTGCATGAACTGGCATCTTTTAGAACCTCAGAAACTCTAATTCTAGCCCGTTTTCCACGGAGCGCTACCTCTTGATAGTTTTCCACTTGTTTTCAATCTTAGCTGATTTTGTAGATTTTTTTGGTATCGTGTTTCATCGCAACCACTGCTTTTGTAAAACGCCTGTGCCTGGCTTGGAGTTAGGGCCCTGATATTGTAGCCCAATAAAGTTTTCGTTTGCCCCAACGATTGCCCGATAATGCCCTGTTGGTCCGGAAGTTGGGTGAGGCGTCAATCAGCTATCACAAGGGGAAGAGCTGTCCCAGGACATGTTCTAGCAGTGCTTTCCTACTTCAGGGGCAAATTTAGTAGTCCTGAATCCGGCGAGTTTTTCTCCAGCAACGTTTTTCATCGCGACCACTGCTTTTAGAACACTCCAGCAGCCTGGCTGGAATCAGGGCCTCTGACATTGTAGCCCAATAAAGCTTTCTAAGTCATTGCCCCAACGATTGCTCGATAATGCTCCTGTTGGTCCGGCAAGTTGGGTGAAGGCGTCAATCAGCTATCACAAGGAAGAGCCGTCCCAGGACATGTCTCTAGCAGTCCTTTCCCACTCAGGCAAATTTAGTAGTCCTGAATCCGGCGAGTTTTTCTCCTGTAAACGTTTTTCATCGTGACCACTGCTTTTAGAACACCTGTGCCTGCAGCTGGAATCAGGGCCCTGATATTGTAGCTTCTCCAATAAAGTTTTCGCTTGCTGCCCAACGATTGCTCGCTGATAATGCTCTGTTGGTCCGGAAGTTGGGTGAGGCGTCAATCAGCTATCACAAGGAAGAGCCGTCCCAGGACATGCTCTAGCACTCCTTTCCCACTCAGGCAAATTTAGTAGTCCCGAATCCGGCGAGTTTTTCTCCTATAACGTTTTTCATCGCGACCACTGCTTTTAGAACACCTGTGCCTGGCTGGAATCAACCCCCCACACACTCCCATTTTTTCAATTGTATTTTTTTTCAACAAAGAAGACCGCTTCGCTTTTTTTTCAGCCTTAATTTGGATTGAGTTTCTACCTCAAAATCTAATCGTTTTTGTAGTCATTTAGCCAGGGCAATGATGCCTATTTTGATTTACTCACATATATTCTCACATATATATTCATAAGTGGGAGTGTGTAGGACGTCATAGAATGTGCGCAGGACCCAAGTGGGAGTGTGCAGGACGTCATAGAAACTGTGCAGGACCCAAATGGGAGTATTCACGACGTCATAGAAACTGTGCAGGACCCAAATGGGAGTATGCACGACGTCATAGATTGTGTGCAGAACCCAAGTGGGAGTGTGTAGGACGTCGTAGAAAGTGTGCAGGACCCAAGTGGGAGTGTGCAGTACCCGAATGGGAGTGTGCAGGATGTCATAGAAAGTGCGCAGGACCCAAACTGGAGTATGCAGGACGTCATGGAAAATGTGCAGGACGTCATACAAAGTGGGCAGGACCCAAATGGGAGTGTGCAGGACATCATAGAAAATGTGCAGAACCCAAACGGGAGTATGCGGGAAGTCGTAGAAAGTGTGCAGAACTCAAATGGGAGTGTGCATGACGTCATTGAATGTGTGCAGGACCCAAGTGGGAGTGTGCAGGACGTCGTAGAAGGTGTGCAGGACCCATGTGGGAGTGTGCTGGACGTCGTAGAAAGTGTGCAGGACCCAAGTGGGAGTGTGCAGTACCCGAATGGGAGTGTGCAGGATGTCATAGAAAGTGCGCAGGACCCGAATTGGAGTATGCAGGACGTCATGGAAAGTGTGCAGGACCCGAATTAGAGTGTGCAGGACGTCATACAAAGTGGGCAGGATCCAAATGGGAGTGTGCAGGACATCATAGAAAATGTGCAGGACCCAAACGGGAGTATGCAGGAAGTCGTAGAAAGTGTGCAGGCCCTGAGTGGGAGGGTGCAGCACCCGCATGGGAGTGTGCAGGAAGTCACGCAGTTTCCCTAATCCCTAGTGTGTTCAGCTTCAGCCGCTCACCTACGGAGAATGACAGTGTGTGAATGAAAACACACCGCTCTCAATTTCTTTTATACCCTACCCTTTATCAATTGGGTATCATAAATTTTGTTTACAGTGAGAATTTTGTGCAGGTGGCAATTTATAATCGTCTCATGCGTCTCATGGAACGTGCGCAGAACCCCACTAGGGATGAGAGGGCTACCGTAATCTCACTAGAGTTGGCTCCAAAATTTTCTAAGTTCTGGCTCCGAATTCGCTACATCTTCACCACCGGTGGTGCTGTTTTCCTGCTTTGTAGTCCAGGCAGATCCTCAACTGCTGACCTCTGGAGAAGGACGGTGTGTGAATGAAGACACACCGCTCTTCACTTCCTTTTATACTTCTTAATTCCCTTGATCAATTGGGTATCACCAAATTTGTTTATGATGAGAGCCGGAATAACATGATTCTCCGAAAGATTGTGAGTAGTCCTCTCTCCGGGCGCACTCAGCTATCTGATTTCTTGTTCCGAATCAGACATATGGGCCGGCGCAGACAGAGCCTCACCAGCATGAACCGGTGACGTTTGGCTAGAGCGCCTGACCTGTGGGTCTATCCGCTCTAGAGCGTGGTGGAGCCACCCAAGATTTACTCATGGAAATGAGTGAAAAGCTCTGATAAAAAAGATGTTTCAGTTACTGCGCTATCAATCATTGTTTTTATAGGGGCTCTATGGAAATACTTCGACTGGTAGCCTTACCAATTGACGGTTCATTCCATTTCCTGTCTGCTGAATGGTGGGTGCCCTCCCCGTCTAGGATACAGTGCCTAGACCCTTTTCGTTTCACACTGATTAGGTCATTTTAAAGCACATTTCTTTATTTTCGACTTTTAAATTCAAAAAGTATCCTCCATTTCCCGCCACTCGCAGGGTTGGGCCTCACTATCATAGGACTGGTGCGGTTTTGCGAATGATTTCTTCATTTACTGATAGTCGCTTTTTCTAAAAACAACTGTCTCTGCACCTACGATAGTGATAATACGACTGCGAGTAGCTCGGAAATGAATGCTATCTTATTTGTAGGAAGCCGCGTTGCAACTATTACATATCTTGCAGTCTTACAAGGGAACCACAATTAGCCATAGTAACCATTTGGAGTGAGATGTATACACGATTGTAGGTCCAGGTAAGGTAGTAAACATATTTCAATACTAGCTGCCTAGACCTCCCACAGAGAGCGCTGTGACCGCCAAAATCTTTCGTCAGTTTCTGCTCCCAGCAGAAGAGGGGACACGTCTACGCGGGGCAATTCATTCCACGGTGTGGGCAGCCGTGGTATGAGTGGTGCAGAGCCTCCTTGCTTCGTGAATGAGCCATGTGAGGGTTCGATCCCCGAGCTGTGCGAGATTTTTGCATTTTTTAGTTTTCTCTCGGAATTTAATAGATTTTCTTACCTTCGACATTTTTAGCACTTTCGCGCACTATATATAATCAGGTTTCCGGAAATACAATTTTAGTGACACATTCTCTCGACGCATTCTGTTGTTGCCTTGAGTGGAAGAATTGCGTTGCTTTTTCTCTTTTCTTCCGTTTGGCGTTGAAAATGGAGAGAGCGAAAATTCATTTTAACACTGATGGAACGATACGAAAAAATGGGAAAAGCAATAAAATGATGTTTACAAACTTGGCAGCATCGAATAAAAACCGTACACCTGAAACATCCGTCCTCGAAAACAGTCTGCGGCCCCGTCAAGCCGGGAATAGTGTATTCTCCCGGAGTGTCAAACTGACCTGGGACGCCTCGTCTACGTACCCTGCCATATGCCAAGAGTACTTTTGAGAGGAAATCTCACAAATCTCGGCGCACAAAACATTCTGTAGACTTGCGAAATCACCATGAGGAATGTTAAATACTCTTTTACTGCTGGCGCATTGGAAATCGATGTCGTTAACGAGTATATGTGCTCGGATTCTCTTCATAGACATTCCTTCAATGGCCCGAAAAAGAAGATCGTCGAGAGGTTGGGAATCATCGACGTTGCACCAGGAGTGGATGTTCCGTACAACTACGCGATGGCCTAAACTAGGTTTCGCATGAGTGTGAGATTTCACCTACACAGGACTAGGGGAGTGAATTCACTCACCTTTCTGGGAACTGCTTTGTTTGTAATGGTCTCGAACATCACAGAAATGACGACCACGAGTCCAATAATAATGAGATATGCATCTCTACGGAGGGTCCCTCCTTATGCAGGTACAAATACGCAGCTCCTCAACCACTCTCACCATGTGATTTTTTTTTTCTGTCATTATGTGGGAGTGGTACCAGCTCCCGGAACAACGAGGTTCTGGAGCCTCCAAAGTGACCTTTGACGAGTGGAAAACCTCCGCTTCTTTTCCTGCAGAAGGATCGTAAACAGCTTTGCTCTCCAAGTCTGCCAATCGGCGTAGACTCCAGTGGCAACACTGTGTAGGAGTGCGTGGTTGCCGCTTTACCATATCCACCTATTCTTTCAACCTATAAAGCCAGATGACGGTTATTTGGCTTATTGAAGCGCTGGGTAATCAATATGCAATCAGCTATTATTCACCTTTTTACAACCGGCTGGTGCCAGACTTCGAGCCGCCGTGGTAATTTCTTTCGCAAAGCCGAATTGGTCCCCATTACAAAAACAGGCCAAAGCGAAGCGTTCTCCAGCGTCGATTTTCACGGATTCCACGAACTCTCTTGCCTGCATTTCTATATCTTCACGGGATCTGAACGTCCGTCTTGTCACGAACGTTGTAATTCTCAACTGAAACTTTGACTCCATAACATCTTTAGAATCGAATCAATCCATGTTGCGCTCTCTGCCGTAAAGTTCTCAATGTTTTGTTGACGTGCGAGGTTTAAAGGCAGCGAACGAAAGGTCGTGATCTATGCAGCGATACTCCTTCAAAATATTCGAGGTGAATTTAGTGTGACAATATTTCTCCGTAAGTTATTACATTAGTACACACCTGCTTGAAACTTGCTCTGAACAATTTCTATGAAGCCCAGATTGGCGAGATTCTTAAGTTTATGCGGCCCGCTGAAACCTCTGGCAATACGTCGTGTGCTCCTCAATCGCTCGCAATTTCGTCAAATGATTCCAACATTTGATCCATCGCGTAAATTATGTTGCATAACCTTCAGCGTACGACTACCCTCTTCACTGATGCCTCGATGAAGGCACGTAGCATCCTTTAACCTAGAATATGTCCAAATGGAAAAATGAATTTTGGAACAAAAAGCATACTTCTCAAAGCCATTGGATCAGGTGGTAGTTAAACACACTCTGGCCGTTGGAACATAAGCGTCCCCTGAAAATCACTACATCTTCGCCTGTTTCAACCGAGGAGTTTTTCCTACCCAGTAAGTAACTGTCTTCGCTGTTCCAGTCTGGATCATCGGCGCGGCATCGCTATCCAGGTCTTCTCTTCCGAGTCGGCGTCGCAGTGTGCCAAGATGCAGTCGCGTAGTATACGTGTACTGAATTTTTCCGCAATCTTCTTCTCTTCATGACAAGCATCTTCGGACAGTCCGAAAGGCTGTCCAAACTCAGCGATTAATAGGAGAAACAACTCTTTTCAGGGACGGAAAAACGCATCGCGAATAATCAATAGGCGGTAGACGGCGCGTGAACGGGAAAATCTCGGCATGATCTCTAATCAATATATCACTAAGCACCGTTGATTAACAGTCCGCTCAGACTTTCGCACCTGACTAGAGTCACTTTAAAACATTCTATTGTGGGTGCGTTCCAACAGAGATAAAGCTTTCTCTTCATTTTCAACGCCAAACGAGAAGAGAAAACAACGCACATTCTTCCTATCAAGGCAACAGAATGCGTCGAGAGAATGCGTGTCTAAAATTGTGTTTCCGAAACCTGACTTATATGTGCGAAAGTGCTAAAAATGCAACGAAGGTAAGAAAATCATTAGAAAATTCCGGGAGGAGAAAACTAAAGATGCACAAAGTATCGTATCACACGGCTCGGGAATCGAACCCTCCATAAGCTCATTCACGAAGCGACGAGCTTTACCACTATAGCACGGCTAAGCCGCAACGTGGGATGATTACACTCTGCGTTCAGACGTTGTCCTCTCTTCTGCGGGTGGAGCAACCCTCGGCGGGTCACAAGCGTTTCTGTGGGAGGTCTAGGGACAGCTAGTATTGATATATGTTTACACCTTACCTGGACCTACAATCGTGTATAAGCATCTCACCTGAATGGTTACATTACTGGCTAATCAGTGGATTCCCCTTTGTTAGCAGCGGAGCGGTTTGTTCTGCATCATTTCTACCACTATGTTTTCGAAAAAAAAACAACTTGAGCTTTCATGAGAGCTTGACGATATTGTAGAAGGGAAACCCTTTGTAAAAGTTGTGAAATTTCTTTAAAAGTTGGGCTCGCAGAGAAAGGTCAAGGAGTTTGGCACGTTGCTCTAAAATGTCGTGAAATTGTTCCATTAGATTTGGCTATCAAACTGATTTTCTAAAATGTAGTGAAATTGTTAAGATCGATTTGGCTGTTGCTGGTATATGCAGACAACATAATCATTAAATGTAGTGAAATTGTTTGCAAACGGATTTGGCAAGCTCCTATGAATTATCACAGTCAAATCGCGCGTCAGAAGGAGTTTCTCTTGGAGCGCATATCGAAGATCATATGAGAACAAGAATAAGTCTAGCAGCGGAAAAATCGTTTCCATACAATGTGAACCGTGAAAGCGTTGATGACACGAAGACATAGCGTCAGTAGCTAATAAATTGCGTTAGAATTCGTTTTCACGATTTTTATCTAATCGGTGAGGAAGGTCTGGTACCTTAGTGGGAGCTTGGCACTGAAAAGGCAGATTAACATTCGAAAACCTTATTTTCCAGGCCCATAAACCGGACATTTCGTTCAGCGTAGTAATTCTCAGAAGTAGTTTTTTGTTTTTGTCTTTATTTGCTCGCCAGAGGACCATCTGACGCGTGATTTGACTGTGATAATTCATAGAATCTGCCAATCCAGTTTGCAACAACTTCACTACATTTAATGATTATGTTGTTCTGCATATACCAACAACAGCCAAATCGATTTAACAATTTCACTACATTTAGAAAATCAGCTTTTGATAGCCAAATCTAATGGAACAATTTCACGACATTTTGAAGGAGCAATGCCAAATCCTTGACCTTTTTCTGCGGAGCCCAACTTTTAGAAATCAATTCACTTCGACTCCCTCCTGCACATCGTTTACCAAAGCTCCGTACAAATTTTTGGTGCATTCAAGAACGTTTGCAACTCTAGAGCATGAATTTTCGCAATTTTGCAAATTTTAAAAGTGCGGTGATCCGCCATCATTGATCCAGTTAAGCGCTACTACCATGGATCGCCGACTGTGTTTTTGAGTTGGGTCATAAGTTTCACCTTCACATTCTCTTTTTGTATTTTAGTTTGTTCAGGGCGCTTAGCACGGACATGAAGCTCTGCTTTCGAAGTTTCGTAAAATTGTGACAGGATACGGCGATTAAATAAGCGGTATACCTACCGTGACATATCGTAGTCAGAAACTGATGATGGAGATTATATTCTAGTGGGGGAGTCCAGAAAATGCGATCAAAAGAAAGTTGACCACCGCAGCCTAAAGACGTGTATGTGAAAGGTGGTGGACGGGCGAGCGGGCTTCATAGCTCAATAAATTGCTGAACCCAAAAGTTGATCCGGTGGAGATTTATTTGGGACAGTGAAGCCACTCTTTCTGCTCTTTTTTGTCGGAATCAACGGCACGTTCTGGAAAGAAGTGTATGATAATTCGGCTACTGGATATAACCCTTTCTATAACCTACTCCTCTCCAAAGCTTACCGTACTTTGGACCAGCTATGAAAACAGTGTGCGTCCCAAGAGTGGAGTAATAGACACTCACAAGGTAATTCGCTTTGACAGTTGCCATGAAGTGATGAGTGACTTCCATTATTGTTTATTGTTTATTTATACGTCAAAGTTGACGTGCTACAAAACACCTGAGAAAAACCTGGGCTCACACGTGAGAAATAAAACTGCTCATAACACAAACAGAAAAAGAGGAAGTGGAGCAAGTGCATCAAAACAAATCCGAACCAGACAATCTCCGGGCTGAAAGAAACTGAACACATTTGTGAATCGGGGAGTTAAATTCTGCTATAGTTCTGATCATCATAGAAAAGAGATACTGTTTTTTGAGAGATACGCTGATTCAAAGGAAGGCTGAGTGTGAGAACACAGAAAACACTCTGATGATTCTGAGTGAAGCGAAACATCTATTACAAGAGATACAGCATTCGAATGCGAAAGCGCATCAGGGTAGAGTCCAACAGGCACACTGTATGATAGTTCTTGGTTAGGTAGGTATCATGGGTGGACATTGGAGTAGTTGATACTTAGTGTGGTGGCTCCAACCGCCGAGATTATTAGCATAGGATCCCGCCCTCAGATACAAATGGGGAAGTTATACCAAATAATTGCCTACAATTGAAACCTCAGTAGAGTGTACTCCACATAAGGTCGCACATAATAATACAGTGTACGAGTAATGCGTGGTAGCGCGGTGAAAAACGGGCTAGAATTACTAGGAGTTATTAAGACCCTAATCTTCCAGTTCGTGTGCACACGTGCACAGAAAGATCCACAGTCTCAGGCCAAGCCGTCAAAATCATCGGGACTTTCAGAGGAAGAAATAAATGCAAATCTACTTAATAAAACAGTTGAACAATGAAAGCAAAGCACTTCACCGCCAAAGTTTCTGACTAGGATGTGTAAGCATAAATTCGAATGTTCATTGATTGGATTGAAATTCAAGTTCTGCTTAGCTGATGTTCTTGATATTAGAGATCATCGAATGCCGATGATGTGTGGTGGGACTCGATTCCACCATCAAAAGTCAAGAAAGACAAGAAGGTCAACTTTTGACGCCGTTCTTCCCGATTCTGGTCATCAGATTTTGCAACGGATTTCGGAGTCAACAACTTATTATCTCGAGTATATTTATGCTGGGCACACCATAACCAGCAATAAACAACTCCCTTAGAGTGGAGATCTGTGGTAAAGGTGGTGAGCCAATGTCTCAAAGTTTTCGCCGGCATTTCGCTCCACATCGGTCTCAGTGGATGTATCAACAGGTAAGGAGCGGAAGTGTTAGGCAGGCGGTCATGGGTTCGATTCCCGTAATTGAGAATATGCTTGCATTGTTTTGCAAAAATGGATATAACAGATTCGGAAAGAGCGTATCCGAATTGACCAAGAGCACATTCACATCCTCCTCAAAAGCCCATACATGGCTAACGAGAGTTCCCTAGTAAGCTTGATTTTGGCAAAGTGTAATACAGCATCACCGGCGCCCGTCCACCGGCGTGAACGAATGAAAGCTTGAAATCGTGAGATGAGCGATGGTTTCCGATTATCGGCCCCGTTCTTCCCTTCACTCTCGGCTTCTCACTTAATTCAAGTCAGCTCGCATACATTGGCGGCTAAAGACGGAGGTTACAAGCCTTGGAAAAACTCGTCCGCCATGCTTTCTCTAGCCTCAATTTTTGAGGGATCATAACTCCATTCCCAAGAAGGTCTTGGACGATTTCAGAGACTTGTCGTTGAAATCGGCATGGGACCACGTTCTCAAGATAACCTGAAAACAGAAAAACGGTTTTCATCGTGAGGACATTGCTCTTTGAGCGCATTTCCTCCCTTTACATCTACGCGCTCAGGTTGGCATACGGTCTTAGCAATATATAGATGCTGATTTATTTGCAGCTGAAACTTTAACCAAACCGAAAAAGAAAGTCTAGTCTCGTGGATAGAGTTTGCTAATCAGCTGCTTATGAAAATGTATTTTACAGCCACACTTCATCATCGTGGTCCTGCAGTGGATGTATCAACAGAAGTAAGGAGCGGAAGTGTTAGGGGCAGGCGGTCACGGGTTCGATTCCCCGCAATTGGAGAATTACGCTTGCATTGATTTTGCAAAAATGGAGATAATAGATTCAGAAAGAGCGTATCCGAATTGGCCAAGAGACCACGCCACATCCTCTGCAAAGGCCCATATATGAAGCTGGAGGTGTCTCCTAGTAAGCTATTTTGGCAAAGTATAATACATGGCATCCGTAAGCAAGTTTCTGCTTCCTCCTTATCTAGCGCTAGAGTTATACAGTATACGCTAGAGTTATACAATATAGATGCTGATTATTTTTAGCTGAAATTTTCACCACACCGAAAAAAGGAAGCATCTAGTCTTGGATAGAGTTTGCTAATCAGCTGCTTATGAAAATGTATTTTACAAGCCATTTCCCGTCATACTAGAGATGGATGTGGCTTTTGGACATGCTACAGATATAATTGAGTGCACGCTGTGTTTGGTGTTCTGTTTTTCTTTGGTGCGATTTATCACGAAGTCGTTTTCTAGTTTTTCCGGCAAAGTTTTGCTTAAGGTCAGTTTCTCGAACCTAATGAATGAATCATTCTCTTTAGGTACTGAATACAGAGAAAATACCGAGTGGGGTTGAGAGTGATGGGATTCTTGTGTAACCCCTCACCACCACGTATTTCAAACAAAACGATTCGGACGGAAGACTGAACACGGAAAATATTTTAGTGCTAGCTAGAATGCCGGCGGAAACAATAATTTGGAAACGGAAGGGAACTGAAAAGAAGTGGGATGTTCCAGTTATGCGTTAAGACATCGCTGTACAGGTATACTGCGGTCTTTTTCAATAATTAGTGATATCAGTCAATAAACTGAACTTTGTTCGAAGCTGAAATTTATGTTAAGAAAGTTCACGATCACAAACTCTTGCCCTTGACAGATAAGCAATGGTGCTCGTATGCGATCTTGGTCCAGAGAAAGCGCGCGAGGACGAGTTTTCGCGTCTTCTTCATATCCATTTTTGAATAAATCTTCTCAAACTCAACTTTGAGGAAAACTGCAGTGATATTCGAGATCCTCGCTTTGGAGGGTTACTCAACGAGTATAGCTCTTCGTGTGAGGTTACGCTAAAACTATCAGAAGTTTCGCAGATCACGCCAAGTTCTGTTATTTCGGTACTGTGGCGGAAGGGACACGACCGGTTCTACATGCTTCCTCCCTCCTTGCAATCTACCGAGATATAGGCGAAGAGGTTGTTTGCGGAACTTCCATAGTTGTAAACGAGTCCGGACATTAACGGCTCTACTCATTTGCAAAGATAATAATTACCACCCTTGTATCGCAATAAATGTTTAGTTTAAAAAACGAGTTATTCTAAAAGATGCCCCGGATGCGCGTCTTCGCGCGCTATCTCCACCATAGTCCCTAGTAGCAGTAGTTGTACGAAAAACAGTAAGCGAGTCTGCTGCAGATCGGTTCAGTCTCATACGAATGACATTCAGCAGCAAGGGGTAGATCGAATGAGGCACAGGAAAATGCATTTGAAGAGAGCTTTGAGCATTGGTCGCTTAGTGCACCCGGGAGATTTAAATGTTTTAATGGTGATTTCTCTTCTACCAATCTGCTAAATCGTGAAGTGGTGCCCCAATGAGAATGAGCGGCCCTGACGCGGCCGGCGTGCATTTGGCAGGCGGCCGTCGCATGTGCCGCACTCGGATCGAGTGTTTCGGATTTCAGCGACGGCCGTCCCCTCTCCCATCGCCCGCAGAGCTGATTGATCGGCGCAGTGCTTTGCTGTCGAAAGCCGGTGCCGGCCCCGTTCGTAGTCAGATGGCGGTGGGGACTTTTCGCATGATCGTCCGGGGAGCGGCGAACGCGATGATCGCTGCCGGGCGCATACACGTGTTAAGCTACGCCGGCCGCATGGGCCGCCATTCTCATTCGGACGCACCTTAAGAGTTTTGACGTAACCGCGCAGTATAGTAACGAGGACACAAATGCAATTCCTATGAAGAGCGTGTTCCAATTCCCAGCGTGAACATGAAGAAGGGAGTCGATCATACGAGATTCTGATACACGTGCGGCCGTAGAGTTCAACTTCCGAACTGTCATCAAACGCCAGAGGCGCGGGCTAGCAGTGGAAATAGACCCGTACCATTGTTCCCAATTCTATTCCCTGACAGGTTGGAAAAGAAGCTCATTGGGGGACCAGATGTGCTCTACTATGGTCGCTGGGCATTGACGATATCATTACTGCAGTGGCCAAATCCGGCAGCACTTTGCGGGACATCCTCGGCAGTTTGGACACGCAATACAGAAGAGAACGATAAGGTTGACAGCTGAAGAACAAGAAGCAGACCGCTATCTCTTCCTTCCGTTCCTGAACGCTAAGATCAAAATCGAATCTGTTCATGTGCTAACGATGTGGTTACACGAAAGCCGGCGTCAGAAGAATATCCTTATGCACAGCCAGGAAGCTGCCATCCAACCTGGGCAAGTGAAGCGCAGTGTTGTACATGCAGCGTACTGAACACCACGGGCACGGAAACTCACGTCTGTCCGACTAAAGGGCATGAAAAGACAAATAGAGAGGTGCTGCAACAGAATGGGCTAAGCATAGAAAACAACTTCGGCACATGGCGCCCGTACCGCATTCCCAATCTAAAACCTCTTCTAGTTCTTCCTTATGTCAACGAAGCATCCGCAGAAGGACGTCAACAGGATGAATTCTGCAGATCGGCTCTACCCACTCTCTCTCCTTGTTTTCCGGGCAAACCCCAACAACACTTCGTCAACTTCACATCGTCCAGTTCTTGGGCTCCAGTCCACAGCAGACGACCAGCATCAAAGCGTCAAGGCGTTGGAGCATCATACGCCAGCGCTGAAACGCTGCCGCATGACGCTCGACGGCTGGCGCATTCAAGCGCCCTTGAGGACGGCACGTGGTTAGCGATGCGGTATCGATAATATTAAGTGACAGCCCCTACTGCCGCTATGCCTCCACCGTCAGCGTCCAGAGGCGTCTGCGAAGGTGGTCCGCTGGGGAGCTCAGATCAATAATGAATGTTAAAGATGCAAACCTTTCTAGCGTCACTTCTGGGCAGCTAGGTCGTCTGCTGCGTGGACGGAACCTAACAAAGCCCGTTGTTGGAAAAACCAGGATCGCATATTGCACCACGGACGGAAAAACTATGCCAAATCCTTAAAACCGTCTACAGGGGTGACATGAAAAAGTATGCGGAAAGTTCTATGGTAGACGAGACTGGTAGGCTTCTTGTACAAGAGATTAGATGAGCAGATGCGAGCTCATCGAACATCAGTCTTCGTATCCAAGCAGTGCATTTTCAAAGCACAGAACCCTGGGGAAACAGTGGGAAGAAGCCGCACCCCAGAAGTAAAAGCAAGTGTGATTCGCGAGAATTCTGCAGATGCGGCAGAAAGGAAGATTGAAGAAGCATTGGAAATTAGCTGAATCGAATCATTGACGAATAACCGCGAGGAGATCAAAGACGCGATGATGATGCTGATCATCCGGCGAGACTATACTGACCACTGACCATTTGCCGTTCTTAGAGGCACAGGACACCCGAAAAATTAATTTCCAGATTTCATGCTTATCTTGGAGAGGGAGTCACACGCTGATCACAGTTGTATCTCTGAAAATCGCCCAAGACCCCCTTTGAACAGAGTGATGGCCTCTTCAAAAATTTCTAGATTTTGAGAAGTAGAAATTGGCGGACAAGCTGTCTCAGGCCTGTATTTCTCTTTATTCGCAATCGTTGCGTGAGAGAAAGCCAGGATAAGGCGAGACAGCCCTCTAATGGACTGAAAAACGACAACTTTGCATTGGAGACTCATCCAACCGATATCGAGCCGCTATCGAGTTCGGGAAAATCTGTTAGGGGGTTGGGCCTGTGGTGTTCGCTTATATCTCGCTTACTTTGAGGAAATGAGATCTGGCATTCGGTATATGTTTAAGCAGGAGGGGTCCCCACACAATCACACATGGAAATTTCTAAATTCATAGCTGAGGGTGTATTGTGCCTTTTAAGTCAATCGGGCTATCCTCAGCGCTCCCTTTGCTCGGCATACATCGTCTGGGGGAACCTAATACCCTCCTCCCTTCACTCCTCCCTCGCGGCTGCCGCTAGGCTAGCTTTGATTAAACGTGTTACCAGACGGTAGTTCTGTATCATCTCTGTCCATGTTTTTTCTATTATAGCCGCATGGCGGAGAAGGGTCTACATGACTCCGGAAACGTTGCGAACTAAAGCTGTTCGTCAAAATATCATCTTCTGCATCTCGGGATTTTCAACATCAACGTCAGCAATGATTCATTAAATGAAGCTCAGGAACTAAAGTAATATTGATTGGATGTTTTACCCTCGGACCCGGAGAAGTTATAAAGAAATTAAACCTAAGCGTTCCGAATTAGGATCCTGAAGTCTCTTTCGTATTAATTGAAAACGAATCTCAAGCGAAACAGCTTCCTACGCACTTACCCGTTGTTCAGAGCCAATTCATCAATAAAAGGGATGAAGGAAACTGACATGCGCGGCCAGATTTCTCCCATCCTGAGCTGGAAACAGTATCAAGTCAATTGCAGCGTGTGTGTGGAAGTAGAGTGCATGGAGAAGAACGAGAAATCAGGGAAGATGGAATGGGGTGGTCAAAGGACCAGCAAAGCAGTTCAAGCGGAACAGCATGCGCCACGAATGGAAAAACGAAGAAGACGGAAAAGAAGACAATGCGGAAAACGAGCAGGAAGAAAAAGCGTCGCAGATCGTAGAAAACTCCACTTAGAGGTTGAAAATGCAACAGAGAACACGATCCTCGGCTAAAATCTCCTGTGCATTAATCAACTGTCGCTCGTTTTCAGAAAGCTCCCACTTCTCGAACTACATAGCTGCATCATACCACATCAAAATCGTTTTGCTTGACGGAAACGTGGGCGGACGAACAATAATAAACGCGATGCTATCACTGGATGGAAAGTTCGACATTTATCGTTGTGGCAGAGTTACCGGGTCGAGGAGGAGGTGTTGCAATCTTTACTTCACAAAACCTGCAAGGTAACAGTACCGATTCCATGCAGCATTCCAGAAGTAGTAGCAATTGAGCTTCTACAAGCTGGGAGAAACAGTGTTCGACTAATTACTTCCTACCATCCATCCCACAATGATTCATACGACTTCCTGAAATCGATGTATCTGAGCTTCATCGACAGATCTCGGATTCCTCGCGTCATCTTTCGGTGACTTTAATGCAGGACACAATAGCAGACTGGTTGAACTTCTCAGCTCGTGTGACGCAAGCAGTGTCAGAAGGTTCCAAACTTCTGCTGCCCTGAACGGCCTCATCCAACACGTCCACTCCAGCAAACATGCAACAACAATATCCTGACCTAACTCTTTTTCCCATCCCGAAGCCCCAATCGGAAATCTCCATGTGTCCTCCAGGTTTAGCGATCACTGTATCGTTTCCTTCCAACTTCAACCTTCATAATCACACAGTCACAATCCACAACCCCTTCCGAACTTCCGTAGATGCGGACTACAGCGCAGGCTAACTTCTTTCCTGCCAATATCGACTGGTTGGGCCTCTTCAATGACGATGATGACGTGAACTGGCATGGCGATGAATTCATAAAAGCTTTCGTCTACCTTTATTATCAGTGTTCCTGCGCTCCTGTTCAAACTCGAAGACGAAGACATCATCCCGCCCATATCCGCTGCCGCCTTCTATCAGGAGAAGGCCTGTCTCTGGCGACGTGAGGAAACACTTCGGCTTACAAACACCCTCCTTCAGCGATGCCGTGTAAAAGCAGCCACAGAACACGAGAGCTTCAACATGGAGCGTGAAGTATTAGCAATCTGGCAAATCCAAATATTTTTTCTCATTTGTCAATCTGGACGCATGCACGACACCGAATCAGTTTCCCACCACTAGTTGACTCCAAATTGGCCGAATTTTACACACGGAAGATGTACAGAAGTGCGAGATACCGTCAAGACGTACATACCAATCTGTCTTCACCGTTGATGACGGGAACAATGCCCTTTCGCACCACGAACCGATACTCCCATGCTGGATATCGGGACTTTGCTCCCCATATATTGTCGAAAGGCATATCCAAGCCTTTACCCGCAAAGCTCCTCCAGATCTCCAGACAACCTCCCATCATACTTTCTTCGACGCGTAGCCACTGCCATCGCGTCCTTCCCTCTCCCACATCTTCTTCAACTGTCCTATCAAACCTCACGCTCTACCGGGCTAAGAATCTGGAAGCGAAGCCATCATCCACCTTGCACTCAAGGGCGAAGGGTCGAAAAGATCAAGCCGTGAACTATCGCCCAGTCAGCCCGTCAGCAACGTCTGTAAGGTGATGGAATCACAATCAGGGATGTAACATGCTGATCTCACCTTACTTCCTACCGCCCCCATCATCCCCAATCAGTTCGGCTTTTCTTCCTCGTAAATCGACCACAACTCAACTTCTGGCCTTCTGTAATGACCTCTTTCCCCATCGATCAACAATAAATCGCTTCCTGTGGATGTACTCTACCTGACTTCTCGAAGGCGTTCGACCGAGTTCAACCCGAAGCCTCCTCCTCAAATTGTCACATTACGGTATATTGCGAGACACTCTCGCATGGCCATTTAGCTTCCTGACCTGAACGTTGCAGTATGTCTGTATAGGCGTGAAACGAAATCTTCAAGCCGTCACGTGTTAGCATCTGGAGTACTTCAAGGCACTGTTCTTGCTCCCACTTCTGTTCCTGCTCTACATAAACGATCTACCAGATGTCCTGAAAGTAAACTGCAAGATGTTTGCTGATGACGCCAAAGTCTACACCTGCTACGATCCCAATGTCGCTTTCCCGCTCTCCGGTCCCATCAAGGCCCTGTCCGAATGGTCTCAGCTCTGGCAGATGCCGCTCGCCGCCGAAAAATGCTCAGTCATGTACTTTGGGAGGAACAACCGTCGATATCCATATGAAACATCCGGCACATTACTTAATACTTCGCATCTCACCCGCGACCTCGGCGTCTGGCTCTCCTCGGACTTGACCTTCTCAGAGCACATTGCAAAGATTGTGCAGAAATCATCGAGGATAGCTCAACTTATGTTACGCATTTTCCGAATCCACGATATTCACGTCCTTATGAGAGCGTTCACTGTGTACGTGCGTCCCATCCTGGAGTATGCCAGCTGCGTATTTTCCCCGCATAATATTGAGGAAATCAATTCTATCGAGAATGTTCAACGTCGCTTCACCAAACGGCTGTTTCTCCGATGTGGAAGAACCGACATCAGTTACGAACAGCGTCTCAACGAACTACGTCAGCGAACCCTCGAAATCAGACGAAGTATGATAGATATGAAAATGATTTACTCACTGTACAATGGACTGACAGACTTTCCTCTGCACTCAATATTCGATCGAGCCAACACACTACCCGTGGACATCCGCGCCGACTGCGCCCGAGAGAAATTCCGAAAAGTTCGAAATGCTGTGGATTCTTCCCCACCGTTCATACTCGATTTGGAACGGCCTGCCAACGAGTGCGTTCTTCAACCAACCCTGGAGTCTTTCGAAAGATCACTATATAACCTGATCCCAGAAAAACTCGTTCCGGTTACGAAACTACGCAACTTCAACTACAACTACTGATTGTGCATATATCACATGGTCCTCGGCAATCAGCGAAAGCATAGCCACTCGTTTTGTTTATCTCATGGTACCCTACAGTCAGCAACCAACCTTCATTTTATATCAACGACAGCCAGTCATTGGCTAATCATTGCATATATTTCATGATCCTTGATAGTCACCGACAGCATGGACAGTCTTCGGTATATCTCATGGTTCCTGGCAATCAGCGACTAACCTATCAATTTTATCCACTGCAGCAACTCATTGGCCACTAAATGCAAATATCTCGTGATCCTTGACAGTCAGGGACAGCATGACTTATCATCTATGTACTATCCACTACAACCGCTCACTTCGCATATTTCATGGTTATCGGCAGTCTGCGACAGCATGACTTATAATCTTCTAACATTCAACTACAACGTATTTGGTATATCTCATGATCCTCGGCAGTCAGCGACAAAATCATGAACCGTCTGCTATCAGCTACATCCACTTATTGCGTAAATATCATGGTTTTCGACAGTCTAGCGGCAAAATCCGTCATCTTTTTATCGTCATGATATCAGTGCACACGTGCCTTTCATGAATAAACATGAATGAATGAATGAATGAATGAATCTCCCATCTGTCGCAGAAGTTCGTTAATTCATGAATTTTTTTCAGAGACCTTTTTATTTCCTATTATTTCTTCTGAGTGTATCTATGCTTGTATCGCGATTGTTAGTCCAGCCTGTCACGATTCTTTTTGCGACCGGGAATTATGTTGCAGCAGTCCTGGGCCTCTGGTCGTCTGCAGCTACAACTAGTGAGGAGGCGGCTCTGTATTTTGAGTCAATCTTGGTTTTTCTAATGGGAATCAATCGCCTGGCGACGTTTGTGGACGCCCCTCTACTCATAATGTTCAGAAGACGGTAGGTTTTCTTGAAAAAACCGTTAATACGGAGAATCACATTAGATTCCTCCATATTCTCAATCAGTTTCACCCATTTTGTCAATGATTCAGTTGAAAAGGGGAGATCCCTAGGAAAGAGACGTGAGGAGAAGTAGAGGTAAATACAATTCAGAAGGGCTTTTGACCTCCCGCCATAACGATTCTCTGAACAACCGCTTCAGTTCGCCGACAGCTCCTTCATTATAGCTCTGAACTAACTCTCCGGTTTTCATACTTCAGTTTTACACAGGCTTTCAAACGGGGGTCTTCAGAATAATACAGGCCTGGAATGATTTGTCATCTCAGGACTATATTATTCCGGTAATATAGAAACTGCAGCTGATGATATTTTCGATCTGAACCTTTTCTGTAAGTGACCCCAAACGGAAAAGTTTAGAGTTAAGAACCCACTATGGCTAACCTTACATTTGCCGAGAGCTTTCATAAAACCATGCTTCGATAGTTGTAGGTATGGGACACAGCAATGATGGTCCGTTTTCCCAACCTCCTAAATGCCTCAGAGACCTACAGGAGATTTTCAAAAGTGGGCATTTTCATAGCCTTGTGCAGAGAAAAGGTGTACACCAATGGAAATTTTTAGGGTGTTCGAAAATATTGTCTTGAAAGAGCTTAAAACTTTTTCCAGGGGTTGTTTCAGGTGCTATTTACTAATCTGAGGTCAATTTGTCAATATTTGAAAAATTCCGTCTGAATTGGTCCGAAGCTTCAAAATGGGAGAAGTTTCGCTAGACAAACGCGACTTTTGACGATTTTGAGAACGCTTCGATCGAATCGTCTTAAAACCTACACATCGGGGTTATTTGAGCTGCCTAACACAAATCTTCGGTCGGTTTATCGACTCTCCCTGGATTACTGTTTGTAACGGCGGGTGTACGGTAGCTCGCTCACACTCTCAGATTTGGCTCAAAATTTTTCTGTGGGTGTTATTTGGGACGCTGAACACGAATTTTAGGTCCTATTTTCGATTTCCAAATTTTCAAGCTAAGGCATTATGCCCAGCGAAATCTACCGTAACCCTAAGTCTGGAGACAAATAGACCCCTGATTTGAATTGAGCGCCCTAAATAACCCCTACAATACCGCTCGTGGGATTTGGTCAGAAAGCGAGCGAGGTCGGGTTTTCGCGTCTTTTTGGTCTTTTTTGTATAACTCGCTTCAAACTCAACTTTGTGCGAAACAAGTGTGATATTCATGATCCTGGCGTTGAGGGCCATCCAGTGGTAAAGCGTCGGTCGGAGTTCCGTTGAGAACCATGAAAGTTTCGCAATCAATTGAAATCTCCATGTACGGTAGAGACGGGGAAACGTAAACAGAGACTGTAGCTTCTCATCCGCCACCGTACCGTAATCACAAACCTGGCTGATTGCGAAACTTGTATAGTTCTTGACGTAATCACCACAAAGGCTGAACCATTGGGTAGCCCTCAACGCCAGGATCATGAATATCACCCTAGTTTCGCTCAAAGTTGAGTTTGACGCGAGTTATACAAAAAAGACGGAAAAGACGCGAAAACCCGACCTCACTCACTTTCTGACCAAATCCTACGAGCGGTATTGTAGTTAAAAGTTTTGAGCCAAATCCGAAACTTTTTTCTGAACACCCCGTAAATACCCTGATGGCACCCTTCCCCTGAAGCAATGAAAATACCATTTCTAGGAATTATCGCAGCCATTTAGGAAATTTCGAGCACGGAATATTTATGTGCTGTCACAGACCTACAGCAACGACATGGTTTTCCAAAGCGCCACGGAATGGGTAAAGTAGTCCCTAGTCAGGTCGAATCGGCGAACAGAAGGGTCGCTATAACTTTTTATAAAGCACAGGCATCCTGTTCTGCTGGGAGACTTCACGATGATTATTTCGTCCCTCTAGGCTCAGAAAATATGCAGCAAGTCGTTTTGAAACGTTTCAGTATTATTCACAGCCTTTCAACACTAAAAAGACACTTCAACTCTTCAGTGGTCGGAACTGATTGCCGGTAAACAGCTTCGGGATCCGTTTGACTTACAAGACTAGAACATAAATCTATCGATTGAACAGGTGATAAATTATTTAGAAATTTATCTAAACACGCTTCAGTCTGTTGTATACCGTCTGACCATAAAGCACTTTCCCTGTGGCGCATCGCTGATTTGGCTTACCCCTACTCAATAGCAAATATAAAAGGGATGAGCGGACAACGGAAGTTGCATGAATTTTGTGCCTTGTCTTACCAATGCCCCGTCCGTTACAATGGCAAATGCCGTAAGTTGACCCATACTCGTGAATAGCGTTTATGTCCGGCTCAAAAATTTTCAGCCACCCTGTATGTAAAGCAGCCCTGTACTGTGCCTTTATGTAATGAAGATATCTTTCGCGTCATTGTCAACAAAATATTCAGAAAGACCATCATACTGTGCTGTTTGCTTACAATCGTGCCCTGTTTTATAGCAGGAATCATCAGAACTCATCTAATATATCACTTGGTTGTCGTATTCTCCCTCAGCTGCTCCACTGATCTTTTCCTACTTGACGGACAAACAGCTCTGGTAGGTGCCATTTAATGGCAGTGTCCACGATAAAAATGGATTTCGAATTTCCACCAGAAAACGAAGGTTTGAAGTCCGACTGTTTTATCAGTGAAAGAATCATGAAAAACGCTGCAAAACATCCAAAATCAGCTCTTCTTCTTGAAAGCCACATTTCAACGGTGGAGGAGTTGCGCGGGTATGGGCCTGAAGAAGACAGCGTACGCAAGCGCGCTCCAATGCTGAAACTCAGGTGCGCTTGCGCTCCAATGCTAATGTAGAAGCGGACAAAACTGTTCCTCAGAAAAGTCGACCGCGAGCGGAAGGGCTAGCGCGAGCGGATTATAGCTCTTTCGGGCCCGTTTTCGTTCGTTCTTTCTACCTCAGTGCTCCCATGAGACCCTAAACTTTCGATTCCCTTATAAAAACCGAGGACGAAATTCATTGTGGACATTGCCAATAAAGCCTAGCTTGCTCGGATGCGTCCTGGTGGAGACATTGATAAGGAGATTTTGAAATGATAAGCTCGATAAGCCTTACTTCGACAGGTTCAAAATGAGGGAGCTAGGCTATACAGTCAACCTCGAATGTACCACCACTTTTGTCAGTGAATTTACATTCTTCACTAACTTACTTGCGCCTGACTCGGTAATTCCACACCTTCTCAGAGGTGTGCCGTCCTAGTAGTCGGCTGTGTCCGGTGTTCACGGTCTTCAGCCACGATTTGATCATAACCCATGCATTGACCGCTATTCCACTTCATGTGACGTGAAACATCGCACCGGAATCGCCTTACAGTGCCGAGTGAGTTCAAATCCTCCATCACCACATCCGTCCAAAACTTTTTCGCCTACGTCCAGGCGGCCATTTCCAGACAGGACTTGGAAGCATCCTTAGAGCGTGTTGAAGAAGATGATCTGGCGGTCGTCTTAAAATATGCTCCAACAGACGAAGACGACCTTCCGTGGCCACCTGAGATTGCGTTGGGAGATGTTGGCATTTTACGTCGTGTCAAGCGTTGATGTAAGGCGTCGATTTCGTTGTAGAGATCTTCGTTGTGGCACATCCGCGGCCAAAAATATTCGAGCGAACGTTTTAACAGCTTCCTTTCCGTGCAATCCATCCTTCCCATCAGGGTCCTGGATGCTGCCCACGTCTCCGACCCGCACACCATGATGGGGTTGTTAGCGGATAAGTAAACGCGCAACTCGCGATAGGCCGAGATCATACTTCCTGACCAGCGACAGCGACAGTGCACATCAGGCATATCGATTTTAGGTCGATATGGATGGTAAACATTGCGTCGCGTCGCTCGTCGCTGGAAGCATGATCCCGGCCATAGGGATAGACCGCAAACCTTGGTTAGAGAATTGAACGCAGATGTAGTATTTGAATCGTTGTTGAATATCCGGTGGATAACTACCTATCATTCTTCAGCAAACAGGCCAATTGCAGAAATCATCCACCAGTTCAATACATTGTCCGTCCACACAAACTTCCGCTGAAAGCCCCAGTGAGACCCACATCTGCTCGCATTTGCCAGACTGAAGACGAGGTTCATAGGCTGTGGCATAATTCGAAACGAGGTTCAAAAACTTTCGCAGTATTGCGTTGTTTTCAGCTAATTTCACAATATAGTCGGCGTACTCCAGATCGGAGAAGGGGCTTTCTGATGGTGTTAGCACCACGTTCGCAGGAAACTGATCTGCAACTCTACGCATGATTTCATGAATGGCGAAGCCTAATGGGGAAAGGTTCTGCTAGAGCTCTCTGCCTTTCTCCTTGTTTTCACCTTGAAAGTTGACGGAAATCTGACAGATGTACGAACTGCTGCTGTTGTTCCTTCGTTCATGCCCTCGATTAGTCGAACATACATTTCAAGAGTCCCATCGACATGTACGCTTCTCCTCCACAAAGTTTCTTGTAGTTGCACACACTCTGTTGCCAGTAGATATTGTTTCCCATGAAACGTAGGCAAATTTCTTTTTGGGCTGTGCAACTGGGTGTGTCCCTTTCGATGCGTCCTGAATACACTTGACGAAAGTTTCCGCGTCTCAAATTTCCTTTTTTCTCCGTACTCCAATGTGAACAGAAACGCTTTGTCGGAATTTCTCTCTGCATTTTTTACCTCTGAGACTTGTCGTGTCAATCTCTAGAAAGGCTGGTCCCCTTTATTCCTCTTTTGAATCGTCGCAGTCTAGTACTACAGAACTGGATGGTAATCCATTTCCCACATAGCTCTTGATCTTCGTATGTCCGATCTGGGAATATATAGATAATAGTCGAGCTATAGTTTCAAAGTTCTCAAATTCCGCTTCTGCTGCTCCTCTGGAGATAGTTTGGTTGGTCCCTGCCACGTGCGCTGATGGCAGCGATGGTTCCTCTCAAATGTCGATGCAGTTATCAGACCGCTGTGTTTACACAAACTGACAAGGCGGTAGACATTGTCCTATGTTTGCTAGACTGGGTATAACAATTAACCGAGAACTCCAGATTCCTAATCGAGTCCTATCTTTGCGTTTGCGCCGATGCCCCCGACAACTGCATGTTGGCAAGGTATCCTGGCTAGCGAAGTTCCGAGTTTCTCGTAAGAGTATCCACGAAATTGTCTTCGGCGATTTCGTTGGGCACATGAGCACTCATTATTCACAGTTCGAATCCTCAATGGCCGGCAATGCAGGATGACGAAAATGCGGCTTGTGGGAAAAGCCTCCATGGATTTCTTACCAACTGGACCTAATGGACTAGAGGCCTTAGTGTGTTGGACGGCGACGTTGGGATCATAATGGGATGATTAGGGAATGAAATAAGAAAAAAATGTTTATTTGGTTGTGGATGATTCATATATGTGAATTAATCGCCCTTTCTCAGCTGATCGACGTCGCCTTCTTTATTTTGCCTGCCATATCCAGCATATTTTATATTGCAATAGTTATAAAGGTTCGTACAAACAAGAGATCAACCAATGCAACGCTCAATCGCGTGTTCACAGATCGAGCAGAGCTATCTATACTGAAACAAGGATTCTTCATCTTAGTATGCTATTCGGTAACTTTTTTGTATTCTTAGCACTTATTTATCCGATCATGCTGATCGTCCTGAGAGAATTTTCTGAAAATTTTTCGAATTCCAAAAATACGAGGCAAGCTACGACTGCTTGAAAACCCTTTCGTGGTCTGGTATAGCAAACTCTCCCAATACTTCAATATCAATCAACAATAAAAGCGCAGTGGAGCACAGTCGCCGGCTAAATTCGGTACTTTTTCTGAGACAAAATTGGACTGATGGGCAGCCCTCGACCACAACCGAATGCCGCGGTGAAGATAGGTCAAACGTTCCGGATGGGTCAAATGGTTCGGAAAGCAAACGTAGCTCATGACGTTGAGGCAGAGGAGCCAGAGATTAGCGAGCAGTTTTGATTAAGAATTGTTTCGATTGCGGCCGTACCACGAACCGTGATAACAAAAGGTCTGCAGTTGGTCTCTTCTCCTGTCGCTGGAAACACGGTATACATCTTTCTGATGCGAGAAAACAGACCAGTGTTCAGCTTTCATCGTACATTTGCCTCTTCTGTGCTCTCCGTTCGCAGCCACAGGCGTATCCACTGCAACCACAGAAACACAAAGTTCGACATACAACAACACCAACGTCCTTCGCTTTACAATAGGTGGCTACAAAGTGTTGTATTCCGAAGAATACAAAGTTCTCTGCTCTCTCTAACAGGCGAGAGCTACTGCTGCTGCTGCAGTAAGACGACAGAACACAGTAGTTTATCAGTAGAATAATATGAAGAACACCATAGTTGAGCACCAGAGATGAGCGGGGCAGTGCTGCTAAGCTAACACGTCTTCGGCCCTCTCCAGCGGTCTTTTATGCGGTTGGCTTCCCGCTGGATCACTCATCTGACCTGCTCAATGGGAGACCACCTCGCCTACTTGGGTGGTCATCGGCATTCTAGCCTCGCCGATCACAAACTCTTTCTCTCAGATCACTTCTCGATCTGTCAGCCACAACACGAAGCTTCAAAAAACCTTATGAAAACAACAGCCACAGACCTACCATAAACCTTGAATTACTAGAAGTAGAGTGCAGCGTGTGTGCCGCTCTTAGACTAGCCTCCATAACTAGTGAAGATCATCTATAAACACTGCGCGTCTGTGATTGATCTTATCTCAGAGCTGCAGTGACTACCATCGTCAGGCGAATTCGCTTCACCCAGCCTCCACCAGAGTCTGTTGTCGCTATCACGGTTGTTGATTTAATCATCATTAATCCCACATCTGCCCGAACGCAGTGCATTTGCGATTCATCAGCCTCTTGATGCATGTACATTGTACCTGACTAGGTTCGGAGCCTGTAGCCACACTTCAACCTCAGAAACGCTTTCAAGTCTATCAGCCAGTCCATGAGTAATTGTCTCGTTGATCAGAATACTGTGTATGGGCTCTCCCTGGCGTGTCGTTGACTAGGGATAAAGGCGTCGGCGCGTTTGATTACCACGTGAGGACAAAAGGTCTGCTATTCGAGCAATGTGTGAGCCGCCCAGCTAATTATCTGAGTTCGCTAAACACGCCATTGGTAAACGATCTTTCCCTTCCGCAGAGTACTAATCAAACGTGCCGACGTCCTTACCCTAGCGCAATGTCATAAATCATCTAAAAGGCCGGACCTTTTAGTCTGTTGTCAAATTTTTCTACACGGAGGTTCTTTAGGCCTCCGTCAATTTGTAGCGCTACAATCGTACTTCAGGCGATCCAACTAAATGGAGAAAAGGAAAGAGTTATGGTTGGTTTTAGGTAATGATACAGAAGCTTCATTTCTTCATTAACTGGCAAGTGCGTCAACGATTTTCCAGAATGTTCATAAACGAGGGGACAATCAGCTTTCTTTCTGGAGTAGAGTCGTTGATATTGTTTATTAACTTTCCCACAGCGAATGTTCACACACGGAGAATTTGGGCGCAGGGGTTAGCGAAACAAGTTTGGAAAGGAGCATTTCTTGGTAAATACAGGTCTCTGGCACCCTGAACTCGTTCGTTGCAGTGGGGACCACGCGGCATAACGGCTTGCGGTGTTTGAGCAAAATTAGTATGGAAGTGTGTAATATGGCACACGGTATGTAGAATTGTTGAGGTAGATAATGAAGCTTGAAAGGTATGACGACGCATCTTACAGGTACCGTTAACAATTACTATCTTATATGATCTCGCCGTCGGCAGAATTCATGATATTGAATCTGAATGTGGTTCCAACAGCTAAATCGAATGACGAGACAAGCTGCATCACTCTACAATTTGGCTTAATTGTTATAATATTTTCATCCGAATTCAGAAGGCTCCTCCCTCGGTTCACGAAGCCTGCTAATAATGTTGGTGTGGGGACCATTATAACTCTTCCGAAGTAACACGGATTTGGTTCTTGTTTTATTTGACGACATAATAAAAATAAATGAAAAAATCGAAATAAATTTATGGTGTGTATCTTTTTCCTACTTCTACTATTTCGCTGTCTTGGGAGCGGAACGGCCTATTTCTCCATTTTTCTCATTGTGCTTTCTCAAAAACAACCGCTCGACTTTCATGATAAAGCTATCATAGCAGCGTCGCGGCTTCTCCCCATTTAGAGATTGACGATGTCAATATTTCTGCTCAAGGAATTACGCAGCGAAAATCAGATACCCACAGCGAAAATTTTTACAGAATACTCAATCGTTGAGTAGAAACTGTTGAAAAAAAAAACATGAACGACTCGATTTCCGTTACCCCCCCCCCCACCCCACGTCAATTGTGGAGTGCTTGCTGCAAGAGACTTTCGAATATTGGAAGTGGTTCTGCGTTCTGAACGTTTCCTTCATGGAAAACCTCTCATCTAAAAATAGATTTCTCAAAAATAAAAAGATTCGAGTGCGTATGTCAGAGCTCGTGACATAGGCAACTCTTCCGTACCGCGTGAAGGCTGATCACGCGATTTTCGCCTACTTCCATGCCGTCTTTGGACTTTTTTCTCGCTCGCTCATCTCGAGCGTCTCGTTGCCGGTTGCCGATTTCAGCTGAAGACGAATTCCGCAAGATAATCCTCAATAGTTAAGGCGAGGAAGGCCGTCAGAGGAATCACAAGAAGGTGTTGCCCCAGGAAATGGCAGGGAGACCTATGAGATCTCAGCTCCCTATTGTCAGCACTCGTCGTCGAAGACAGAATCACTACCACTTTCCGCCATAAGATGGAATCGATCATGGGAAGGTTTCATACCAACCCCTTCCGAACCAAAACTTCCCTACCAAATTTTGACGTGTCCGCTGGAGGAGCTTTCTCCGCGCGAGGCTTACGCTGCAATCAGAAGTATGCAGAGCGGCACAGCTTCAGGACCAAACAGGATTTTTGTTGATCTTCTTCGAGCTGGAGGGCACGACCCCACCCCTGCTTCTTGCTGAACAGATGTTATCGTGTCTACAAGAGAAAGTAAAACCAGGCCAGTGTATTCATTGCAATAAGGGTTACCGGGAAGATTTTCGCCACCATACCGATTCGCTCGTCTCGCGGGGTTAGTCAGGGACGGGTGACCGCTGTCAGTCGTCAGGTGGCTTGGTCGTGGAGGTCTCGCATTGTATCGTATTCTATCCCGTGCTTATTTATAAATAATGACTTATGATCTAGTTCCGCAATCGCGTTCAGTCCGCAAACTCTCATTATAATAATCGTAGAAGCGAAGCGGTTGTTTTGACAATGATTCTAGTTGATTTTTTCAAAAACAACCGCTTCGCTTCCACGATTGTGATAATGAGGACTGAACGCGATTGCGGAACTGAACTATACTTGACTTAATCGGTTGGCTTTCGCCTGACGCGGTCATTCCGCATCTTCACCGAGGTGTGCCGTCCTAGTAGTCAGCCGTGTCCATTTTTCACGGTCTTCAGCCACAATTTGAACACATTCCATCCAGCTGTCACTATTCCATTTCCTGCGAAACGAAACATCGCGCCTGAACTGTCTTTCGATGCCGAGTGACTTCAAATCCTCTTTAACCACATCCGTCCAGAACTTTCGCCTACGCCCAGGTGGCCGTTTCCAGACAGGATTTGGAAGCATTCTTAAAGCGTGTCGTACGAGACGATCCGGCGTTCTTTTTAGTATATGCCCGGGCAGTCGAAGTCGACTTTCCATTGCTGCTTGAGATGGCGTTAGGAGATGCTGGCACCTCCCTCGTGTCAAGCGTTTATGTAATGCGTCGATTTCCTTGTAAAGGTCTTCGTTATGGCATACACGCGGCCAGAAATATTCAAGCAAACGCCTAAAAAGCTTCCTCTCCGTGCAATCCAACCTTTCCATCTGCGTCTTCGGTGCTGCCCACGTCTCCGATCCGTACATCATGATAGGGCGAATAGCGGATAGGTAGACGCGCAAATTGACTTCCTTCGCGATGGTGGTAGACCACAAACACTGGTTAGAGAATTAAATGCAGACGTAGCTTTCGCACATCTTTGTCGAATATCCGCTGCATAACTACCATCGTTCTTCAGCAAACAGCCCAAATAACAGAAATCGTCCACCAGTTCGATACGTTGTCCGTCCACACAAACTCCCGTTGAAGGCCTCTGAGAGACCCACATCTGCTTGCATTTGTCGGGACGAAGAAGAAGTCCATAGGCTGCGGCATACTTCGGAACGAGGTTCACAATCCTTTGCAGTTTTGCGTTGTTTTCAGCGAATAACACGATGTCGTCGGAGTACTCCAGTTCGACAAGGGAGCCTACTGATGGTGTTAGGATCACATCCGCAGGAAACTGTTCTGCAACTCTACGCATGATGTCATCAACGGCGAAGTTGAAAAGAAAAGGTCCTGCAACGGCTCCTTGCCTTACTCCTGTTTTCACCTCGAAAGCTGACGTAAATCCGACAGGTGTACAAACTGCTGCTTTTGTTCCATTGTTCATGTCCTCGATTAACCGAACATACTTTTCCGGGACTCTATCTGCTCGTAGAGCATTGAGCAATCGATCACGATGAGGAGAGTCGTACGCGGCTTCAAAGTCCAAAAAAGCAAGCTGTAATGGCTTCGAATACCGCTGCCACGATTCAATTACTCTTCTCACGACGAACACTTGGTCGATGGTCGATCTTCCAGGTCGAAAACCAGCTTGCTCATCTCTGGTCGTTCTTTCACGATGTTTGATACGTCGCTCGAGAATGATACGTTCTAAAACCTTGTACATGACATGAAGTAGAGAGATTCCTCTGTAGTTCTTAGGATCCGTGACGAATAGCTTCTTGTGAAGAGGTACGATGATCGCATGTCTCCACGAATCGAGTATCCTTTCGCTCATCCATATAGCACGGATGGTGTTGGTCATTTCACGAATCCCAGACGGAGGAAGAGCTTTCAGCATTTCAGCAGTGATGTTGTCATCTCCACCAGCCTTTCCATTCTTCATTTTCCGGACACAATCCAAAACTTCAGACTCAGTCGGCAGTTCCTCACTGACATTGTAATGTGCTCTCTGAACATGCGGGAGCTCAGGTACTGATGGCGCTGGACGATTCAGTAGTGAACTGAAGTAATCCTTCCATATTGGCAGCGTCGCATCACCAACTGCAACTCCATTGTTCAAGACAGGAGAACATCTCTTTATCTTCCCGCTATACTGTCGCAGCAACGTGTAGGCTTTCCTCGGATTCTTCTCCTCCCAAGCCTTCTCGAACTCCTTAGCTCTACACGTCCACTCTCGCTCGCGGTCACTTTGAAGCTGCCGACGCAACTTCCTCCTCAGACGCTTCTCCTCCACGAAGTTTCCTGCAGTTCGGAGAGCACATACTCTGTTGTAGGTAGATGTTGTTTCTTCTGAGACGTAGGCGAACTTCTTCTTAGGCTGTACAACCGGGAGTGCCTCTTTCGAAGCGTCATGGATGCAGTTGATAAAAGAATCCGCGTCGCAAAGTTTCTTCTTAGTCCGTACTCTGATGTGAATAGAAACGCGTTGTCGAAAATTCCTTCTGCACTCTTCATCTCTGAGACTTGTCATGTCAATCCTCTGGAGAGACTGAGCCCCTCGCTTCCTCTTATGAATCCTCGCAGTGAAGTTCAACAGAACAGGACGGTGATCCGAGCCGAATGCGACATCCCACACAGCTCTAGATCTTCAAATGTCCGATACTGGAATATTTCTCGTCAGGACATAGTCGAGCTGTAGTTTCAAAGTTGTCATCTTCCGCTTCCGCTGCTCTTCTGGAGATAGCTGGGTTGTTCCCTGCCACGTAAGCTGATGGCGGCGATGATTCCTCTTGAATGTCGATGCAATAATCAGACCACTGCGTTACAAAAGTCGACAAGGCGGTAGCCATTGTCCGATGTTCGCTCCACAGGGTAGAACCATTTACCGAGTACTTCGGATTCCTGATCAAGTCCCATCTTCGCATTTGCGTCAATCCCCACGACAACAGCATGTTGACAAGGTATCCTGGCCAGCAACGTATTTAGTTCCTCATAAAACGCATCCTTCGAATTGTCTTCGGCGGTTTCAGTGGGCGCATGAGCACTCACTATCAACAGATTGAATCCTCTGTGATCCCGCAGTCGTACGAATGCATTCCGACACGGGGAATAGCTCAGAAGTCTGGATAGCGCAGTTTTTTGGATATCACTCGACAGCGATCGACAGTTCAGGGTGGCGAAACTGTGGCTTGTGACCAAAGACTCCATGAACTCCCTAGGTACGGATCCTAAGGTGTTATGGACCAGAGGCCTTGGTGTGCCGGACGGCGACACCTTTATGCAATGTGCGGGATACTTTCGCGATATAGTTGTGCACGCTATATCGCTCGAACGTTCCCTGTGTACACTCAAACGTCTGCTGGGTTCAGTAGTAGCAGGGGCACCAACGAGCAGGTACCAACAGACTTGTATACACACCCCCATTTATAAATAATAAACCGTGTAAGCAATGTCGTATGATTGGAAACCATAGACAACTCTGCGTGTGTGCATAGAGTTTGACTCCCGACCCTTCAACTCGACACCTTCAAAGAAAATTTTGATTTAGGGTAAAACTGAACGAGAAATCTGCTAACCTAGGATCTTCTCGGAAGTGAAATGTACGATCCTTTTTTTACTTTAATTCGGCTTCAATTTTTTTTTCGTTTTTTTTCTATGAAATGTATAGGTCCCCCTTTTCATGAGCGACACAGTAATTTCAATTTCTCAGGTGTTTAGGATGAAAAAAAAACGATTTCCTCTAACATCTCTATTTGAAGTAAACCTCTATTTGAACTACACCTCTAATATAAGTGCACCTAAAAGGGAAGGCTGAGTATTAGATGTACACCCTCTATTTGAAGTACACCTCTGTCAGAAGTACATATAAAATAGGGGTCTGAGTATTAGAAGAACACTCTCTATTTGAAGTACACCTCTTTCAAAAGGACAGCTCTTATCGGAATGAACCTCAGGTAGTAAAGTAAGTGTTTGGCAATACGAATGTGGCATTTGAAAAGACCAGTTTGCACGCGATTCACTTTTCAATATTACGAGGTTTAAATATTCACAAACAAAAAGTGTCGGCCACCCCTTTCTCAATCGAGGATTGCTTGTGTGGGACAACTTCCGATGAAACTTCAGCGAACTTCATATGACCAAGACAAAACACAGAGCTAAAACTTGATACTGCTGTTATTCACGGCGAATGCACGAAGTTTATTTAGGTACTTTACTAGAACTTCGATTTGATTGGGTTTTAATCATTCAAAGGTGATTTGTTTTGGCCCAATACGCTGAGTATAACGGTCCTTGAAAAGCCAGGATTCCCCAGCGTTGTAAAGATTGGAGCATTCATGTAGAGGAATAGCATATACGACGAGGAAATCAGAAACCACCAATGGTAGAATTCACTTATCGTCAGTCACTGGATGAGGGATCGCCGCAACGCTGCTTGGCGGGAAAAATCGCGCGATCAATAGCCACTCTCCCTTCGTTTTCCCGCGCGCAATTTTTCCCGCCATGCAGCGTCGCGGCGATCCCTCATCGAGTGATGGACGATACAGTGGGCTGTGGACGCAAAGAACTCGGCTATGGAGGAGCTGCTGTCAAGTCGCTCGAGAACCGCGCTCATTCAATCGCTCTGAACGACTCGAAAGGCAATCAGTTCCATTGTTTTCACAACTGAGGAGTCGACTCGCATTAGTTTCTCTCTTCCCCATAGAGCAAGTGTCAACGAAAGCGATACCAAACTTATACAGCTTCTTGAAGAAATCGACTTGGGAAGGGGTGTGAATTAAGGCTTTGAAAATATGACAGCAGTTACTGTGTAAGCCATAACCCGATTGAGCCTAAGGTTCTGTCCATAACAGACGTCCTAGCGTGAAGTGACGCTGGGGGTTCGAATCTTAAACATTTGTTATTGTTCATGTCTCCCCAGTGACCACTGCAGCCGGCCAGTCGCTGACGGTGGAAGCATAGCGGCAGTAGCAGCTGTCCCTAATATTATCGATTCCTTTGGAGTACCAGAACAGCCTCATGCCCCATTTCCGCCCCCTCAATGTGAACAAATGAACACTCAGATTACAGGAATAATCAAGTCATAGAAGTGCTGATAAGAGAGCTTATCCGATGATTGCACTGATAGGAATTATCCTTCCTGGCGGTCGATTCCTTCACACCCGAAATCAACGTAAACAATGGAGGGCCTATTTTGGCTAAAAACGCGGTTTTCGCATCCTTTTTGAACATGCTTTGCTATATAGGGCAACAGACATTCCTTTAACCGTTGAGAAATCGGAAGTGAAATTTGTCATGAACACTGCCTTCAATACAAGTCCAACAGTCGAAGCCGACTTCCCGTTCCCCTCCTGAAGAGGCGTTGCAAGACGTAGGCACCTCCCTTGTTTCAAGCGCTGATGCACTGCATCGATTTCCTTGCGGAAGTTTTCGTTTTCACGTGCTCAAGGGCAGAAACATCTAAGCAGCGAACGTCTAAGCAGCTTCCCCTCTGCGCAATCCAACCTTTCCATATGCGTCTACGGTGCTCCTTATGTCTCTGATCCTTATACCATTATAGGGCGAATAGTGGAGAGCTAGACGCGCAACTCCACTTCAATTGCGATGGGGGTACGCCACAAACACTCGGCTAGATAATAGCATGCAGGTGTAGCTTTCGCACATCGCTGTTGAATATCCGCACCATATCTATAGTGGATGTATCCAAGTCAGGGACCGATGCACAACCCCTGCCGCCGGCGCTGGTGGGCGCGCTGCGCAACGTGATGGGCGCCCGCCGCAACGGCATCGATCAACTGCCGGCCACACAGCTGATCGGCTGCAATACATTCTCCTCATCCTCATCTCCGTTTTGATTTCTACCCTCCTTTCTATCTGTCCACCTCTTTTTTATTGTAAACTATCTACTAATTGTTCCTATGGTTTGTTCATTCGTTTTATATGCGTTCGTCTATAGACATTGTGCTGTTCAAGTTTTTTTCACCCAGATTCTCTCTTTTTCAGGTTGTGGATACTCGCCCGAAAGCTTACTGATAATCTATTCTGCTGTACTTTATTGAACATCATCTGTATTTTAACCCTTTCGGAAACTGAGTTTTTCACCGTCTCCAAAAATGTTTTTCGCTCTTCTTTCTTCTAATATCGTCAGTTTTTACCCATTTTTCAACGTTTTGAACTTTTTTCATAAAATTGTTAGATAATGTATATACATTTTTTACGTTTTTGATATTTTAAATGTCCCACGCTCGTCATTCGTTGTTATTCCAGCGATAGAGCTTTGTGGAGGACAAAAAATTGGTTCGTCTTGGGATTAGACGACCCGCTAGAGATTACAATGATATTAGCAATGCTTCGACCTGACCGATCGTTTGGCTATTCAGATTGAGCAGTTCAGTTTGTTTGAAAAAAAGCCTAAATAATTCGGCGGCTTAGGTGGGATGAACGATTATCAATGAATTTCTGCGTTGTCTAATACAGATATAAATAATTTCTTTTCTCCACAAAGCCCTACCACTGGATTAAAAACGAACGATGGGCGTGAAGCTATTAAAATAAGAAAAACGTAAAAATTTATATCAATTATCTAAGAATTTTAAATGAAAAAATGAAAACGGTAAAAAAATAGGCCAAAATACAGGCGAATGTAGAAAAAGGAAGGGCGAAATACATTTCTGAAGGCGATAAAAATTTCAGTTAGCGAAAGGATAAAAATCCAGGTGGAGTTCAATATAGTACAGCATAATAGAATACCAGTAAGCTTTCGGGCGAGTATCCACAACCTGAAAAGGAAAGAATCTGGATGAAAAACTGGAACAGCACAATGTCTATAGACGAACGCATATAAAACGAATCAACAAACCATAGGAACAATTAGTAGATAGTTTACAATCAAAAAAAGAGGTGGACACATGGAAAGGGGAGCATAGAAATCAAAACAGATATGAGGATGAGGAGAATGCATTGCAGCCGATCAGCTGTGTGGCCGGCAGTTGATCGATGCCGTTGCGGCGGGCGCCCATCACGTTGCGCAGCGCGCCCACCAGCGCCGGCGGCAGGGGTTGTGCATCGGTCCCTGACCTGGATACATCCACTATACCATTGTTCTTGAGCAAACAGGCCATTTAACTTAAATTGTACACAGGCTCTATACGCTGTCCCTCAGCAGAAACTCTTGTTGGAGGTCCCTGACTATGCCATATGCCGCGGCATACTTCGAAACAAGATTCCTAATTCCTCGCATTTAAGTTGAACGCAAAACTCAGATGTCAAGCAGGACTTCAATCTGCATTGCACACTTTGGTAAAGCGTGCAATGGTCGAGTCCGGCCTACATCTGAGTTTTGCGTTCAACTCAGCTACCTTGTGACATCTTGTGATCCTATATCATGTCAAAATAAGCATTAAAACATTCTCGAAATTCCTCGCATTTTTGTGTTGTTTCCAGCCAATAGCACAATGTTGTCGGCAGGTTTTATGTAGGCGAACGAGCGTCCTAATGGTGTTTGTATCACGAGCGCAGGAAAACTGCTCTGAAACCCAACTCATAATGTCATCAAAAGTAGCAAAGTCAAGTAGAAAAGGTACTGCTGCAGTTCTTTGCCTTACTCCTGTTTTCACCTCGAGAGCTGACGTCAATCCGACATGTGTACGAACTACTGCTGTTGCTCCTTCAATCATGTCCTCGATTAGGAGTCGAATGCCGATTCAAGGTTTGAAAAAGCAAGCTGTAATAGCTTCGAATACCGCCACCACTATTCAATCTCTCTTCACCATAAAACTTGGTCGATGGTCGATCTTCCACGTTGAGAACCGGCTTGCTCAGCTCTGGTCGTTTCCTCTCGATGCTTGATGGGTCGCTCAAAACTAATACGATCGAAAACCCTGTACATGGCACGCACAGGGTACGGCACGTGGTGTGGATATCCACAAGGGGGAGGGCTGAGCAGCTCTGAAGTGAAAGGGGGGGGTGGGCTCCGGCGGTACGCCAAGTGTTAAAGACCGAAGGGGGGGATACACTGTTTACATTCGGTTTTTTACGAAGATTTCATGCTACGCTTCAAATTTTACAACAAAAAACCGACCAAGTAACGCTTTTGTGGGGAGGTCTGAGCGAAATCGGCCTTGTCCATGCGTCGTGCCCTGCCCTGGGCACGCAGTAGAAAAATTCCCTTGTTGTTCTTTGATTCTGCGAAGGAAAACTTCTTGTGAAAAGGTACGAGGATCGTCTCCTTTTACGAAATGGGTATCCTTTCGCTCATCCATACGGCACGGATTGTTTTGGCCATTTCATGAGTCCCAGACGGATGGAGAGCTTCCAGCATTTTAGCAGTGATGTTGCCATCTTGACCCGCCTTCCTATTTTTCATTCTCCGGAATGAAGCTCCAGGCTCATAAGGCGGTCCCTCACTGGCATCGTAAGAATTTAAGATTGGTATCGTAGTGGAACGACAAGAGAATGATATTCAAAAAATGTTCAATAGGTCGTGGATGAACAAAAGATATTGATTGATTAAATTTTCTCAGCTCATCGACGTTGCCTTCACTAGTTTGCCTGCCATATCCAGGGTCTTTTATCTGGTCATATTTTTGAAGGTTCGTTAAAGTAGGAGAACAGCCAATGCAACGCTCAATCGCGTGTTCACAAATCGAGAAGAAGTATCAATATTTAAACAAGGATTCTTCACTTTATTATGTTTATTATGCTATTCGGTAACTTTTTTTACTAATGTCTTTTGTGTACCCGACGAGGGTAAATTTCCGGATTTAAAACTTTCTCAAAATTTAAAAGTATGAGGCGCACTGAAGCTACACCTGGTTCAAAACCTGGTCGTGGCTGGTGTAGCGAACCTCACAACTACCTCCCAGCGATTGAAGCGTAGTGGAAAACAGTAGCAGGCTACAGCCGGTTCGTTCTCCACAATGAACTCGGACTGATGGGCAACCGTCGACAACAACTGGATGCTGCAGGGAAGATAGCTCAATAGCTCATTCAAAAAGTAAGCGTACCTCATGACAGCGTGGCGTAAAAGTCAGAAAGCTGCGAGCATTTTTGATCAAGAAGTATTGCAACCACGGCCTTACTACGAAGCTTGGCAACAAGGTTTGTAGCTAGTCGCCTATTGCCTAAAGCAAAGAACACACTCCTCTTGTGTGAGTAGGACATGCCAGTCTTCAGCTCTTACACACGTTTACTATGCGCTCTATGTTCGCAGCGTCCCACTACCAATCCAAAACATAGAGTTTGATATGCAACACAACTATTCCCGCATCACAATACGTGTGTGTATACGGAACATCAAGGAACCCGATATGAAAACAGCAGCCTCAGACCTACCATAAACTGGGAAACACTGGTAGTAGTATCGAGCGCAGGAGCCACATTTAGAGTGGCAGGCATAGCTAAGAGTATGAATACTCACAGAGGGCCGGCATCGTTAACTATGAGTTAATGATAATGACATGTTCTAGCAGTCCTTTCCCACTCAGGCAAATCTAGTTGTCCTGAATCCGGCGACTTTTTCTCTTGTAACGTTTTTCATCGTGACCACTGCTTTTAGAGCACCTGTGCCTGGCTGAAGTTAGGGCCCTGATATTGTAGCCCCATATGGTTTATGCTTGCTCTAACCCTTGCTCGAAAATGCTCTGTTGTCTGGAAGTTGGGTGAGGCGTCGATCATCTATCGCAAGGAAGAACCGTTTAATGGCTTGTTCTCGCAGTCCTTTCCCTCTCAGGTAAATCTAGTTGTCCTGAATCCGGTGAGTTTTTCTTCTGAGTGCGTTCAAATTCAGAACAATTTCTCGACTGATACTGGACAATTCTCGGTGGGTTCTCGACAACTTTTCAGGAAATCTGGACAACTACTCAGGAATCTGGACAACTTCCCCATCTGCCAGAATTCTCGACAACTTCTCTCCACTTTCTAAACAACTTCTCGATTCTTGACCGATTCTCGAGAGCTTTTCGACATATTCTGGACAACAAGTTTTACCTGAGCACTATACTCACATTAGCGATAGGGTGTGTCTGCATGCACGAACGTATGCGTTTACGACAGATTTGAAACGTCTAAGCCCAAGTGGAGACGTGCCAAACATGAGATTCCGAAGGGATACCTTAGGCTGGATTCATCAAATCATTTTCAATGGTAAGTTAGCGTTATCGGCTAACCGCGATCGTTATCAGTGAGTCAGCAAGCCTATGAATAACTGATAACGGTTGCGGTTAGCCGATAACGCTATTTTACCTTGGGAAATGATTTGAATAATCCAGCTTCTTATTGTTAGTGAGAGTTGTGGATAGTGTTTTTTAGATATGAGGAAGTTTAGGCGTTGCGAAGAAGCGTACCATAAAGTGAGCTGCGGAGCGGAATGGATGTTCACACTTATGTTGAATACTACACAACCGAAAATCCTCACGGCCAAACATGCGCATTATTTCTCCATCGTTTTGGAAGATTTTTAGTAGAGAAGAGACATCTAAAATCCACTTACCTGAGCAAAACCAGTTCATACGAGTAAATACAATGGCGGCTGTTTCAGTGAGGTTTGTTACGTGCCGAATGCAGCTTTTGCAGACAGAAATGCCTTTTTTTGTTTCTTGCTGATCGGCTCTGTCTGCGTAGAATTAGTTAGCCTTCGTTTTTTCTCTAGCGTTTCAATTTTTAAAAACTCTGGTAGATTGTGAAGTCTGGGTGTTATTGGGGAAAATCCGTTCCCGATTCTGCTGGTTACGAACTCTTCCTTGACTAGTTCTGTGATATAAAGTTTCGGTTGTGATGAAAGGCGTGCAAAACGACTGCTCGTTAATAGCAAATAAGAAGCTCTGACACAGACTGTGCGCTAGAGACGTCGCGAAAAGTGTGGATCGCGGTGAGGCTTCAGTATTAGTTGCACTGTAATTCCTCTCAATCACGACATTGGGGCTTCCTTCACAGATCACGGTACTGGGATCACGACAGCTGTTGCGTATTAAGTTCTTAATCGGTTGCGTAACCCACCCATTAAGCTGTCACGTACGAAGTTGTTGCTATTTGCACCTCGTGCGCGCTAGGGACCGCTTTTCTCCGTTTTCAAGCTCAGTTCCGTGGATGATCTCGGTAGACAATACCGTTATAGTTTCGCGCGTCGAAATGTTTGTTTCTAAAGTCAGGGGTGGTAGTAAATGGTGTGTTAACCGCGAATAAACCGCCGTTCCAAGCCGCCAACATACCGCGAATTAAATGCAGTAGAGCCGCCAAATTAACACGTATTAACCGCCACCTCCTGGCCGGCTACGAACCGCGAAATAGGTGCCACGGTTTGTTGCCGGTTTAACGAAAGCTGCCCTCTGCTTACACATACATTATGCGTGACCTTCGTCCGCATAAGTATTTTCTACACTTGGACACGAACGACGTTTACGATGGAAAGACGAGGGATCGGAAAGATTATACAAGTGATGCTATTTATTTTATTCATTAGGAAGAGCTTTCAAAAGGAACTTCGTAATATTTTGCTTGTTCGAAACACGATCAAAATGCAATTTTTTAAATTTTCCTTGTAAATCCTAATTCTCGTAATTTTTTGTGAGCTCCGTGAGTTTTCAGGACCACTCTCGAAAAGACATGTTAGTTTAATCATTAGCCTCAATCAATCAATTGCGTGTGATCTGACAAAAGTTTGCATTTGTAGTAACTTTGTAAACTTTTTTTTTGATATTTCCAACCAAAAGTTTTTTTGAAAAACAAAAAATTTATCGGAAGGAAATTTCGAGTGAACGAAAATTTGAGAATTTCTGGATGAATTATATACAAGGTGTTCTTGAAAAGGTAACGCTAGGTGCGAAAAAGACATTCCGCAACTCGCCGAGTAATGCATAAATTCAAAGAATGTCCTGCATTCAACTGAAATGGTATTATAGTTAAAAACCTATAAGAATGATGATAAACTAGAGACTCTATTTTCGTTCTTGAAAAAGAAATCTATGGTTTTTTTTTTGGAAGTGTGCAACTCAAGTCTGGCGTCCGAGATTGGGGTAATGGTGTGGTTTTGGTCATTGATGCAGTTGAATTTGTGAAGTGTTTGCCGTCTTCTCAAAATGAAACTAATCCACCGCCCGCAGTTAGTGCTGAAAATATATAGAAACACTGTTACACACTCATATGCGCATCGTTTAAGGAAAATATTTTGTACACATATTTCAAGGTAAGAATTCGAAACACTTCGAGTGGCTCTACCAATGCACCAAAGCAACTGCGTCGCGGACCCTCAAAAAAAAAATAAGAGGCCACGATGGCACTGATCTGGCAATGAAAGAGGAGTATTAGAATCTTGCAGAAAAAGGAGAACAAATTTAGTTGGTTCAGAAACAAGTTCGCATTTCTTTCCCACAAAACTCGCCCGATACGCCCCGACTAATGCTGATTAATCATTACTAAAGCATCAAATCACTTGAAAATCAGTGGCTTGCACAATTTTCACTTTTTTGCACTAAAAAAGTTGTGGAAACCCCTTCGAAACGCGAGCAAACAAATAATTTACTACATACTCCTCATAGCCTGTGCTATGCAATGAATTATGAAAATGAAACTAACCTGATAATAGCAAAGCGAATGAATTCCGGAAGAAAATAAACAAAAGCGGGAGAAGTGTCGGCGCTCGAAAAAAAAATTAACAGCTGATTGGGAGGGATTGATTAGTGCCACCAAAGAAGACGGCCAACGTGTTGCAGCAATGATCCTCGCTTTGTTTTTGATCCCTCATCGCCCGTTTCCCTGGCGGAAGCCGTTAAAAGACTCTCCCTTGGAACACCTTTCAGTTTTAAAGATAGGGTGACGTCCTGGATCAAAATCGCTAACAGTGCTATCAAACTTCCTTAACCCTCTGCATTAATTAAACTCGTACTTGCCCTCAGTATAGATGGTCAAAACTGTTCCTACTGTATCTTGCTAACCGCATCCAAAAACTCCTCGGAAGGAGTTTTTCGTTAACCGCCAGTTCCTCTCGCATTTCAGCACTATTTCCGTGCTGCCTGCGAGAGTATGTTAAACGCGAACTTACCGCGAGGATGCCACATGGCGGAATTTCAGAGAAAAAACAGACCTGAAAACGTTTTGAAAAGGCTATTTTTCGTAACAAAGGTTACAATTGTCGCTTTTTCGAGACGTTTTCATTGGAAGTGTATAAGAGGTCTACCACTGGGGGATGTTAGAGTGAAACTAGAGCGAGTTCTCTCTTAACTATAAAGAGTTATCATTACATTCTGGTGTGGTTAAACTCGCGTTTAACGCGAATTTAACTCCTGTTAACTCGCGTTTAACACACCCAATTACTACCACCTCAGAATGGGCTGAGATAAGGATCCGCCAACAGTTCCCAACAGTTATCTAGCGCGAAGAGTTGAGGCGGCATGTTAGATGAAAAACAACCACTATTGAAAACACTGTTCTCGAGAGGTTTTAAGCTCCAAATTCGCACAGAAGAAGCTTTTTTTTTTTGAAGTAGTTTTTGGTAGAAGGAAAATGAAGAAAACCCACATACATACCTACCTAATAGGTTCAAAGCACAAACTACTTCTGACCACTTCTGAAAAGACTTCTGACGTAATGCACCTAATAATACACGTAAATCGACTCAGGGACGGGAAGGAATAGTTAGAAAGGCTTTCAGAGCGTTTTTTTTTCTGGAAGGGTGAAGGCTCCGTTGGGCTTCTTCGCTATTATCCCGCACGTCGAGGTTCGTGTGTGTGTGTGTGTGTGTGTGTGTGTGTGTGTGTGTGTGTGTGTGTGTGTGTGTATGTGTGTGTGTGTGTGTGTGTGTGTGTGTGTGTGTGTGTGTGTGTGTGTGTGTGTGTGTGTGTGTGTGTGTGTGTGTGTGTGTGTGTGTGTGTGTGTGTGTGTGTGTGTGTGTGTGTGTGTGTGTGTGTGTGTGTGTGTGTGTGTGTGTGCGTGTGTGTGTATGTATGTATGTATGTATGTATGTATGTATGCATGTATGTATGTATGTATGTATGTATGTATATATGTATGTAGGTATGTATGTATGTATGTATGTATGTATGTATGTATGTATGTATGTATGTATGTATGTATGTATGTATGTATGCATGTATGTATGTGTGTGTGTCCCGCGGATCCAAGGAAGGGCCGATCAAAACAAGTATGAAATGGTACCAACATTTAGGTGGGTAGGACATATATCGATTACTAAAAAATCAGGCCGAGTCACCTCTTACGTGCCTCGGGGCAACCGTATTTGTCCGTGGGCGCACCTTTGGCCGTGGGTCATGATAATTTCTGCGAGTCGTCTAGCGCTGGAAGGGCTACGCTCCAATCTAAGCGATAGGTCTCCAGTAGCAGTGGATGGGACGCTATACAGAATCGCTAGGTTTCTAGAGTGTGCAAGACGTTATCAATAGTGTGCGGGACCCAAACGGGAGTGTGCAGGATGTCATAGAAACTGTGCAGGACTCAAATGGGAGTGTGCAGGATGTCATAGAAAGTGTGCAGGACCCCAGTGGGAGTCTGCAGGACGTCATAGAAAGTGCGCAGGACCCGAACGGGAGTATGCAGGACGTCATAGAAACTGTGCAGGACCCAAATGGGAGTGTGCACGACGTCATAGAATGTGTGCAGGACCCCAGTGGGAGTGTGCAGGACGTCATAGAAAGTGCGCAGGACCCCAATGGGAGTGTGCAGGACGTCATAGAAACTGTGCAGGACTCAAAGGGAGTGTACACGACGTCACCAATAGTATAGAATTTCAAAGAAAAGAGATTTCGTCAATTTTTTCATGCCAAATCTCGTATCTCAAGAAGCGTGCGACGCGTTCTAAGGCGGGCGCAGAACTCCGCAGACTTTTTCTTGCCGGGAAGCGAGCAACAGCTTCCCTTTCACACCTCTGTTCGTCGCTCATTACAACCGCTCGTTCATTTCAATCTACTAACTTCCCTAAACCAGATTTATATATGTTGAAAGTCTGAGCTTATCAAAATCTGCTTCATGAAACATCAACATCCACGTACATATCTGATTTATTTAGACCAAGGGCATGGTGTTGGTCAACCAGAGAAACAGCACCTAAAATGCGAGTGCGTTTTTCCTTATCGTGACAGAAATGGTAAAGCGAGAATAATCGCTTGGGAATTTCGCAAATCGGAGGGGAGGGCAGAGGGTTTCGACATAAAGGAAGGAGGGATGGCAGTGGTCGTAAATTTGGTGCCGGTAACAACCGATCTACTGCTGGCTTCTTATGTTTTGCGGTTTGATCGGACATTTTCATACCCCCACGCCCAGTTATAAATGTTCGGCAGTCTGCTCTGTTTAGGAGAGTCCATACGGGCAGCAACTTTTCGGTAGACGGAAGCCAGTTGACAAGCTAATCTGCGCCAGGACGTTGGCGCACGTCAAAGTTTTCTTGAGCGAAAACTTCGCTAGGTCTCGCTATTGGTTGTTATGCTTGACCTCACCCAGTTGTTGCTAACTACGACATTGGAAAATCTTTGATGATCACCAAGTGTGCTTTGTATCCCAGGCCTATTAAAAACCGTGATTTTGTTATAACAACACTATTCTTCGTCTGTTTTTCAACATCTACTATCTGCATGCGTCGTCTACTATTCTCCAATTCCACATAAAGGTCATTATCTGCTATCGTCTACCTCTAAACTACATATTCGATTTTTTCAATTATTCTCACGGACAGGCCCACGATGTTGTGAAATACAGCGAAAAAACTGCATAAATCTCTCAGATTCCATGGAGAAACTTTCATAATCCACAAAGTATTCATACTTCCGGACCTTACGCGTATCTTGATGTGTTTCTTGTTTTACATAAACGTCGGAAACTTTGACGTCTGAAATGGTTTTCAGACTTGAACCTTTTAGATGGTCTAATTCTTCTTGTCTTGTATTGTTTAAAACTCTCTGAGAATAAGATGTTTTGCATGCCTATCTTTGAATGAAAGGCCCTCTCAAAATGGAAAGTATGCATTTTTGAATTGTCTTATATGTATTGTCGTTGCGCTCCTATTCCTCGTGCTAGATGATCGAACGAGAGAGCGTCTTCCCAGACCGCAGAATAGTGTTTGCGGGGCCATAGTACGTATCAAGTTTTGCCTACTAGTTCCACTTGGTTCAAACATGGGATAGGGGGAACCAAATGAGGATTCTCGCCCTAGCGTGCCTACAGATTACGGGTGCGTCGAAAACACAGACCTGTCGCGCGCGCTCGAGAACCGTTTCTACCGCGCAATGTGGCCTTTTTTGGCTCGCCCGCATTTTCACGCCCCCTGTATTTGCCCTCCTTCTCCAACGCAAGCTCGCTGAGTCATCCTCGCCATCAGTGACGTGTGTGGTTTACTTGTTAGGCAACAGCACCGATGGTGAGGATGACCCAGCAACCTTGCGGGGCACATAACGTCGGCGTGGATCCCGAAAACTTCGCGTTCACTGTTGAAGGTTGGCGCAAACTCGGTGCACCTATGTTATAGCATATGGCACCGAGTTTGCGCCAACCTTCAACCGTGAACGCGAAGTCTCTTCCAGATCCACGCGGACGTTACAGGAGGGGGAATAATACGGGCGGGGCCAAATTTGCTACTCATGTAGCGGCATTATGAGTCGTGTTTGGAAAGTCCAAAATGCGTAGGCATCATGATGTAAGCCGCACGGTTCTATTCATGTTGTTATCTCAACCACGTTTACCAGTTTTCTTTGAAGGCAGGATTCGCAATGAAAACCGTTGCTATGCTGTCCTTGTGAGAAGGTACATCCGACCATCACAAATGTCAAATTAAGTGAAAAGTTGTAGGGAAACGCTCAAAGACAAGTTATTGCTTGGTGTCCGCCCGCTCCCAATTATCGAGATTTCTATAAAAGCCTGTCTTGTCAACTTTAATTTTGCTTCTAAAGTAATTTCTGAGCACTTCTTGAGAATACTGACTACTTTAACAGCAAAATAAAAGACGGAAAAACAAACACTAATGCAAATCTCGTTAATTAGGGGACCGACACAAGCAGTTAGCCATTATACCCTGATTTTGAGGGTTTTTCTCGCAATTTTCCGGGTGTTTCCTCTTATTTTTACTTTTGTGATGACCACATCTACAATCTCACGAGGAAGGCTCCGAAATAGTTTTTATCGCGAACCCTGCCTTTGAAGTGACCGAATATCCCTGAGTTCAATCCGTATATCAATTCACTTCGACTTCCCCCCCCCCTCACATGTTTACCGCTCCGTACAAATTTTTGGTGCACTCAAAAAGGTTTGCAACCCTAAAGCATAAATTTCCGAAATTTCACGAGCGTGTCAGTGGGTGATCAGCCATCACATCCAGTTAAGCGCTACTACTGATCGCCGACTGTGTTTTGAGTTGGGTCATGTTTCACCACATTCTCTTTGTATTTTGGTTTGTTCAAGTAGCTTAGCACGGACATGAGGTCTGCTTTCGGTTTCGGAAAAATTGTGACAGGATACGGCGACTAAATAAGGGTATACCTACCGTGATATATCGTAGTCAGAAACTGATGATGGAGATTATATTCTAGTAAGCGGCTCCAGAAAATGCGATCGAAAGAGTGTTGAAAGACAAAAGTTGACCACCGCAGCCTAAGAAGTGTATGGAAAGGTGGTGGACGGGCGAGCGGGCTTCATAGCTCAATAAATTGCTGAACCCAAAGTTGATCCGGTGGGTTATTTGGGACAGTGAGGTCACCTTTCTGTTTTTTGTCGGAATCAACGGCACGTTCTGGAAGAAATGTGTATTCATTCGGCTACTGATATAACCCTTTTAACCTACACTCTCAAGCTTATCACTCTTCGGACCAGCTTTAAAAGCAGTGCGTCCCAAGAGTGAGTAATAGATACTCGCAAGAAAGTTCGCTTTGACAGTTGCCATGAAGTGATTAGACACTTCCATTATTAGCACAGGGATCCCGCCCCTCAGAGACAAATGGGAAGTTATACCAAATAATTGCCTACAATTAAAATCTCAGTGCAGTGTACCCACATAAGGTCGCACATAATATACAGTGTACGAGGAATGCGTACCTGGATTTCCCATCTTGTTCAATCCGAATATGTTTAAGGTCTCAGTGGGTACAGTTACACTTATATGGCGCATCTTAATAACAATATCTCCGTCACGGAAACCTCATGATTGTGGCTTTAAATTATAACCTATGTGAGTATAAATCTCATCCCGTGTTGAACTAGGAGTCTCATCCTGTTAAACTGTATATCAAAGGAACGCTGGACTAGTACGTTACACTGAAATCTCGTAAGCGATTATACATTAGATTTCTTGTTTTTTTTTGGAGTATTCCTAAGCGCAACAATATCATATTCCGTTTCCGAATTTTATTTATTTATTTATCTATTTCTTTATTACGCCCAAGGGACGCGCCAAACAAACCAAAATTTCTTCCATTAGGTTGACTAATAATGGAGGGTCGTTTCTTGAAGGATATTTTTCCTCCGGTAGCCTAACTAAGGAATCTGCTACCCATTAAAGGACTTTTGAAAATCTGTTAGTGTTTCTTGGTCAACTTCGACGCGCTCTTCCCGATTCTGTCACCAGATTTTGCAACGGATTTCGAGTCAACAACTTATTACTCGGTATATTCATGCTGGGCACACCATAACCAGCAATAAACGACCTTAGAGTGGAGATCTGTGGTAAAGGTGATGAGAAAATGTCTCAAAGTTTTTACCGGTATTTCGCACCACATCGGTCTCAGTGGATGTATCAACAGGTAAGGAGCGGAAGTGTTAGGCAGGCGGTCACGGGTTCGATTCCCGCAATTGAGAATATGCTTGCATTGTTTTGCAAAAATGGAGATAATAGATTCAGAAAGAGCGTATCCGAATTGGCCAAGAGACCACGCCACATCCTCTCAAAGGCCCATATATGGCTAGCGAGGTTCCCTAGTAAGCTATTTTGGCAAAGTATAATACAGCATCCGTAAGCGCATTTCCTCCCTTATCTCGCGCTGGAGTTATACAGTATACGCTAGAGTTATACAATATAGATGCTGATTATTTTTAGCTGAAATTTTCACCACACCGAAAAAAGGAAGCATCTAGTCTTGGATAGACTTTGCTAATCAGCTGCTTATGAAAATGTATTTTACAGCCATTTCGTCATACTAGAGATGGATGTGGCTTTTGGACATGCTACAGATATAATTGAGTGCACGCTGTGTTTGTGTTCTGTTTTTCTTGGTGCGTTTATCACGGTCGTTTTCAGTTTTTCCGGTAAAGTTTTGCTCAAGGTCAGTTTCTCGAACGTAATGAATGAATCATTCTCTTTAGGTACTGAATACAGAGAAAATACCGAGTCGGGGTAGGGAGTGATGGGATTCTTGTGTAACCCCTCACCACCACGTATTTCAAACAAAAACGATTCGGGCGGAAGACTGAACACGGAAAATATTTTAGTGCTGGCTAGAATGCCGGCGGAAACAATAATTTGGAAACGGAAGAGAACTGAAAAGAAGTGGGATGTTCCAATTATACGTTATATCGCTGTACAGGTTGTGTCTTTCAATATTTAGTGATATCAGTCAATAAACTAAACTTTATTCGAAGCGAAATCATGTTAAGAAAGTTCACGATCACAAACTCTTGCCCTTGACAGATACAATACCGCTAGTATGCGCGCGAAGACGAGTTTTCGCGTCTTTTTCATCCATTCTGAATAAATCTCTCAAACTCAACTTTGAGGAAAACTGCAGTGATATTCGAGATCCTCGTTTTGAAGGCTACTCAACGGTATAGCCTTCGTGGAGGCTACGCTAAAAACAATAGAAGTTTCGCAATCAGCCAAGTTCTGTAAATACGGTACTGTGGCGAAAGGGACACGACCGGTTCTACATGCTTCTCCCTTTGTCCACCGTATATAAAGAGGTTGTTTGCGAAACTTCCATAGTTGTCAACGAGTCCGGATAATGGCTCTACCATTGCATAGCCCTCAACGAATCGTTAATTTTCGAGAAAAAACCGCGTTAACCCGTTCATGCGTTAGCACGTTAACCTTATAACGCACAGCCCTGGAACGTACCCATGAAGCTATTCGATGATGGATACCAATCATTGAGAGTTTTTGCAACAATTTGTCATGAGGAACCTTATCGAAAGCCTTAGCAAAATCAAAATACACAACATCAACAGCAGCCTGAAGAAGGGTCTACGACCCGAAACGTTGCGAACTAAAGCGCTTCGTCAAAATATCATCTTCTGCATCTCGATTTTCAACATCAACGTCAGCAATGATTCATTAAATGAAGCTCAGGAACTAAGTAATATTGATTGATGTTTTACCCTCGAACCCGGAGAAGTAAAAATTAAACCTAAGCGTTCCGAATTAGATCCTGAAGTCTCTTTCGTATTATTTGAAAACGAATCTCACATCTGTCGCAGAAGTTCGTTAATTGAAGAGTTTTTTTCAGAGACCTTTCTATTTCCTATTATTTCTTCTGAGTGTATCTATGCTTGTATCGCGATTGTCTGTCCAGCCTGTCATGATTCTTTTTGCGACCGGGAATTATGTTGCAGCAGTCCTGAGCCTCTGGTCGTCTGCAGCTAAAACTATTGAGAAAGCGGCTCTGTATTTTGAGTCAATCTTGGTTTTTCTAATGGGAATGAATCGCCTGGCGACGTTTGTGGACGCCCCTCTACTCATAACGTTCAGAAGGAGGTAGGTTTTCTTGAAGATACCGTTATTACGGAGAACCACATTAGATTCCTCCATATTCTCAATCAGTTTCACCCATTTTGTCAATGATTCAGTTGAAAAGGGGAGATCCCTAGGAAAGAGACGTGAGGAGAAGTAGAGGTAAATACAATTCAGAAGGGCTTCTGACCTCCCGCCATAACGATTTTCTGAACAACCGCTTCAGTTCGCCGACAGTTCCTTCATTATAGCTCTGAACTAACTCTCCGGTTTTCATCCTTCACTTTTACACAGGCCTTCAAACGGGGGTCTTCAAAATAATATAGGCCTGTAAAGATTCGTCATCTCAGGACTATATCATTCCGGTAATATAGAAACTGCAGCTGATGATATTTTCGATCTGAACCTTTTCTGTAAATGACCCCAAACAGAAAAGTTTAGAGTTAAGAACCCACTATGGCTTACCTTACATTTGCCGAGAGCTTTCATAAAACCATGCTTCGGTAGTTGTAGGTATGGGACACAGCAATGATAGTCCGTTTTCCCAATCTCCTAAATGCCTCAGAGACCTACAGGGGCCGGATTCATCAACGCGGCAGCGCTGGTAGCGCTATCCAATGGTAGCGCTACCCACGGTGGATTGCTACCCTAACCATCAGGGGCCGGATTCATCAACGCGGCTTTGCCGGTAGCCCTACCCAGTGGTAGCTCTACCCACGGTAGATTGCTACCCTAATCATCACATTGTGATTCACGAAAGCTATGCTACCGCGGGTAGCACTACCAAGCAGTTACGCCTAAAAGCTTTATGTGTGTGGCGACGCCGCCGTGTTTTACAAACGACGGCTACTGCATATTTCTCGTTATCGCTTTCCAAAAGCTTAACTTCTAGAAACTCACAAAACCTAAAGTAAAAAAAGCAAAAACCATGAATAAAGTAAATCTATGTTCGAATCACATGAAGAATTTAGCGGTATGGGAAACGCGGCTACGGTTTTCGGTTTTTCCGGTAGATTTTATTAATATGTTCTTTAATCTGTGACATATGTAGTTTGAAAATCGGGAATTTTTTTTTGGGACGCTCAAATGATTTTGCGTCTCATATGTGTTAGCTGGGTTGCGGCGTCCCATAAAAGTACCCAAGACGATATTTTTACGTAGAAAATGTCATTAACTAGAAACAAAAGAAACAAAAAATCAGCCGTAACAGAAAGGCTAGGAAAAATCCGAGAGTGGAATACGGCTGTTTTCTTTCGATGCTGTTTTCAATCTGTATTTTTTCCTAATCATAATCAATCCTTCGCCACCCTCGTCGTTTGGGTGAATTGCAAGAGTGTTTTTCCTGAAAGTTAGAAGCTTTGAGAGCCCAATTCTCGCACAAAAGTGAAGTCATAGATTCATATTGGTTTCGTGCAAATATAATTGCGGTTTTTATTGGATCATACTTTTTCGCCGAAAATAGCTCTTTTTGCAAAATTTAATAAGGCGTTCAAACGCGCATTTCTTCATCTATCTTACACTACCGGTGAAAGAAAAGCAAAATAAATTTTGCGGATTAAGGGTTGTCGTATAGTTATTAACTAGCAAAAGTTTGGAGTCTCAAAGTTATTGCGTGAAAGAGAACCTGAAGGCAGAAAGATTATTCTCTACTTAGAACACAGATAAAACTCTAATTGAGAAAAGATAGAGTTTTATGAGAAAGTACCAGAAGTTTCGGATAGAGAAGCATCAAAATCCACAAAAAATCAACCGTTCAAGAAAAATTATTTACCAAAACCCACAATTAATTTTGCTCCAACCAAATAATTCAAGAGTAATCAAGTCGTGACGATGAATAACGAGTATTGAGAAGAGTGTGGCGGAAATTGACGATGAAGACACCACATCCTGACCAAATAAATATAAAAATTGCCGGAAATCCATTACAATTTGCTTGAAAACAGCTGTTCAGAGAACGAGCTCGCAAACTCAGCATCAGAGCGCAAAATCTCGCTGGGTAGGACACCGCTGGTAGGACCCTACCCGAGATTCGCGCAAGGTAGGCTTGGTAGGCTGCTATCGTCGGTAGCAAGTTTTGTGAATCGCGTCATTCGCGCGAATTTCGGTAGAAAGAAACCCTTACCCAGCTTACCAGCGCTAACTTTCGTTGATGAATCCGGCCCCAGCAGAAGATTTTCAAAAGTGGGCGTTTTCATAGCCTCGTGAAGAGAAAAGGTGTACACCAGGGGTGTGCGTTAATGAAAATTATTTTTTTCGTTAAGCGTTAATTGTTAATTTTCGGGAAAAAAACCGCGTTAACCCGTTAATGCGTTAACACGTTAATTTTGCATTTCGTTAAACCATTAAAAAGAAAAACATTACCACGTCAAAAATCAATAAATTATCAGATCTTCCATACCAATCATTGCCATACAGAGTTCGGCGCGGGTTAGAGCCCCACAGGTGGTTTTGAGCTCCGGAGATGTCTGACCTTCGAAGAAAGACCCAATGGACAATTGTTGTTTATTGTTGTTTATTGTTGTTTATTTATACGTCAAAGTTGACGTGCTACAAAACACCTGATAATAGAGAACCTGGGATCACACGTGAGAAATAAAACTGCTCATAACACAAAGAGAAAAAGAGGAAGTGGAGGAAGTGCATCAAAACAAAAAAAGAAAATCAATGTGTAAGTGAGTGAAAACCACCCGGAGCAGTCTTTCACATGAGATTCATCTGTGCATTGCGATTTGAATGAAATGCTGTTTGATCTGAGTTGTGAGTGACGGTGTTCAATTAAGAGGCTTAGGGTGAAGTTATCGTGAAGGTGTTTCCAAAATGATAGACAAGACATATGAATTCTCAATGTGAAACTAAAACAGCAGTTTGCCCACTAAGTGCTGAATGATTTCTGCGAAAGATTTTTATGAGTCAGTAGAGTTGATATTTGAGCTGAGCGTGGTCGATTCACGCTGTAGAGAAAATTTCCTCGTTTAAGATTGAGGCCGAGCACCGCTAAAATATGAGGGCTAACACGACCCTCAGGTGTGGTCCCGCCGGAAGTCGGCAATTTCGAAAACTAAGAGTCACGGGAGTAGTATATTTGACTCCAGCGTTTCTGATTTATTCTATGCTGAGTTTCGGCGTCTAAATTGAACGCCGAAGACGGCTACACTGATAGAGGAAGAAGACAAAAACATCCAAGTTCACGAATCTAAACTAGGGTTTTAAAACTGCAGTAACTTAAGTTTCAAATGAGGTACCTGGAGAAAAAATCCTAGCTTTAGGGAACTACACTCTGTACTTCACCGTTTGGAGCGTACAGCACCTCTGGAGTGTGCCCTTTGCGAAAATTTTCCTGGTGTGGGTTCTGCGCCATTTCACGCGTTTTCTCAGTACTTGCTTTGTCAGATGTGGACCCACAGTGCATTTTAGAGAAGAACCCAACACAGGTTAATGTCCTTGAAAGGCTCTCTTCAGATTTGCAGAAGACTGCAGACGGTAGAGTATAAAGTCTTGTTTCTCAAAGCCAGGATTTTTCGGAGTAATTTTTTTTTTTTTTTTAATTTTTCGGAAAAAAAAAGATTTTTCGGATTTTTTTTTCATTTAGTACTTAACTTTCTGAAAACCAGACGGTGAAATTTCGTAAGCAGGGTAAATCAGCGACGCTTGACTCAAATATCCTACTCTCGTGACTCATAGTTTTCAAAATTGTCGACTTCCGGCGGGACCACACCTGAGAAACTGTGAGTCCACATACTGTGGAAGTGTTCAACCTCCATCCTAGACGGTGAAAGTGTATACAAAGAGTGAATAGACCCTGTTCGACTCAAATATCCTGCTATCGTGATCCGTACTTTGCATAACTATGAACTTCGAGCGGGATCGAACTCCCGCCCCTCAAACATCCGCATTTTATTACACAGCACAGACCGTAACCAGTTATAACGTAGTCCACCAAAAGTTGCACATCTAATTACCAATGAGAAGCGGTTGGCCAAAGATTGATGTGCTTGAAACTCATGGCAGCATAATCGCTCTCGCTCAATCGGTGGCGAGCGTTTTTCACAGGAATTCATGCATATTGATCTTCTGCCGACCTCTTCTCATTGATAAGTACATGTACGAAATTTGCTGAACTGCACTATACAAACACTTTTGCACTTCAAGCCCCTCTCTACGTAAATGCGATGGGCGCTGTTCGTCCTTGCAAACATCCGCATTTTTTTCGCATAGCGCTAGCTTCACCAACTTAATACGACAAGAGTAATTTAACTGCAATCAAACACTAGAGGCAAACCTGCTAGATAAACACTGTTTAACACATCAGCTCTAGGTGGGGAGGGGGAGGGGTAGAACACGGTCAAAACTTGATCTACTCACGCTCCTGTGGGGGAAGGGGTTCTGAGCGAAATTGTCATTGGAGTGGGGGTCCGAGCAAAACGGGCCGACCCGCACTCCGTGCAGTAAATTGGTGCCATAATTCTACGACAATTAACGGATCATAAATTAACGTGATTTCAAGACTTTTTCGTTAAGCATTAATCGTTAATTTTCGAGAAAAAACCGCGTTAACCCGTTAATGCGTTAACATGTTAACGTTATAATGCACAGACCTGGTGTACACCAAAGGAGAATTTTAGGGCTTTCGAAGATATTGTCTTGAAAAAGCTTAAAATTTTTTCTAGGGGTTGTTTCAGGTGCTATTTAATATTCTGAGGTCAATTTGTCAATATATGAAAAATTCCGTCTGAATTGGTCCGAAGCTTCAGAATGGGGGAAATTTTGCTAGACAAACGCGACCTTTGACGATTTTGGGAACGCTTCGAACGAGTCGCCTTAAAACCTCTACATCGGGGTTATTTGAGCTGCCTAACACAAATCTACGGTCGGTTTATCGACTCCCCCTGTATTACTGTACGCAACGGCGGGTGTACGGTAGCTCGCTCACACTCCCAGATTTGGCTCAAAATTTTCTGTGGGTGTTATTTGGGACGCTGAACACGAATTTGAGGTCCTATTTTCGATTTCCAAATTTTTAAGCTAAGGCATTATGCCTAACAAAATCTACCGTAACCCTAAGTCTGGAGACAAATAGATCCCTGATTCGGATTTAGCGCCCTAAATAACCCCTAGTTGAAAGTTTGGAGCCAAATCCGGGAATTTTTTCTGAACACCCCGAAAATTCCCTGATGGTACCCTTACCCCTGAAGCAATGAAAATACCATTTTTAGGAATTATCGCAGCCATTTAGGAAATTTCGAGCACGGAGGAATATTTATGTGCTGTCACAGACCTACAGCTACGACATGGTTTTCCAAAGCGCCACAGAATGGGTAAAGTAGTCCCTAGTCAGGTCGAATCGGCGAACAGAAGGGTCGCTGTAACTTTTTATAAAGCACAGGCATCCTGTTCTGCTGGGAGACTTCACGATGATTATTTCGTCCCTCTAGGCTCAGAAAATATGCAGCAAGTCGTTTTGAAACGTTTCAGTATTATTCACAGCCTTTCAACACTAAAAAGACACTTCAACTCTCCAGTGGTCGGAACTGATCGCCGGTAAACAGCTTCGGGATCCGTTTGACTTACAAGGCTAGAACATAAATCTATCGATTGAGCAGGTGATAAATTATTTAGAAATTTATCTGAACACGCTTCAGTCTGTTGTATACCGTCTGACCATAAAGCACCTTCCATGTGGCGCATCGCTGATTTGGCTCACCCCTACTCAATAGCAAATATAAAAGGGATGAGCGGACAACGGAAGTTGCATGAATTTTGTGCCTTGTCTTACCCATGCCCCGTCCGTTACAATGGCAAATGCCGTAAGTTGACCCATACTCGTGAATAGCGTTTATGTCCCGTTCAAAAATTTTCAGCCACCCTGTATGTAAAGCAGCCCTGTACTGTGCCTTTATGTAATGAAGATATCTTTCGCGTCATTGTCAACAAAATATTCAGAAAGACCATCATACTGTGCTGTATGCTCACAATCGTTCCCTGCTTTATAGCAGGAATCATCAGAACTTATCTAATATATCAATTGGTTGTCGTATTCTCCCTCAGCTGCTCCACTGACCTTTTCCTACTTGACGGACAAACAGCTCTGGTAGGTGCCACTTAATGGCAGTGTCCACGATAAAAATGGATTTCGAGTTTCCACCAGAAAACAAAGGTTTGAAGTTCGACTGTTTTATCAGTGAAAGAATCATGAAAAACGCTGCAGAACATCCAAAATCAGCTCTTCTTCTTGAAAGCCACATTTCAACGGTGGATGAGTTGCGCGGATATGGGCCTGAAGTAGACAGCGTACGCAAAAGCGCTCCAATGCTGAAACTCAGGTGCGCTTGCGCTCCAATGCTAATGTAGAAGCGGACAAAACTGTTCCTCAGAAAAGTCGACCGCGAGTGGAAGGGCTAGCGCGAGCGGATTATAGCTCTTTCGGGCCCGTTTTCGTTCGTTCTTTCTACCTCAGTGCTCCCATGAGACCCTAAACTTTCGATTCCCTTATAAAAACCTGGGACGAAATTTACTGTGGACATTGCCAATAAAGCCTAGCTTGCTCGGATGCGTCCGGGTGGAGACAGTGATAAGGAGATTTTGAAATGATAAGCTTGATAAGCCTTACTTCGACAGGTTCAAAATGAGGGAGCTAGGCTATACATCCAAGCTTGAATGTACCACTACTTTTGTCAGGGAATTTACATTCTTCACTAACTTTTTCGGCTTACTTGCGCCTGACACGGTAATTCCACACCTTCCCAGAGGTGTGCCGTCCTAATAGTCGGCTGTGTCCGGTGTTCACGGTCTTCAGCCACGATTTGATCATAACCCATGAATTGACCGCTATTCCACTTCAAGTGACGTGAAACATCGCACCGGAATCGCCTTACAGTGCCGAGTGAGTTCAAATCGTCCATCACCACATCCGTCCAAAACTTTCGCCTACGTCCAGGCGGCCATTTCCAGACAGGACTTGGAAGCATCTTTAGGGCGTGTTGAAGAAGATGATCTGGCGGTGGTCTTAAAATATGCTCCAATAGACGAAGACGACCTTCCGTGGCCACCTGAGATTGCGTTGGGAGATGTTGGCATTTTCGTCGTGTCAAGCGTTGATGTAAGGCGTCGATTTCGTTGTAGAGATCTTCGTTGTGGCACATCCGCGGCCAGAAATATTCGAGCGAATGTTTTAACAGCTTCCTTTCAGTGCAATCCATCCTTCCCATCAGGGTCCTGGATGCTGCCCACGTCTCCGACCCGCACACCATGATGGGGTTGTTAGCGGATAAGTAAACGCGCAACTCGCGATAGGCCGAGATCTTACTTTCTGCGGCCAGCGACAGCGACAGTGCACATCAGGCATATAGATTTTCGGTCGATATGGATGGTAAACATTGCGTCGCGTCGCACGTCGCTGGAAGCATGATCCCGGCCATAGGGATAGACCGCAAACCTTTGGTTAGAGAATTGAACGCAGATATAGTATTTGAATCTTTGTTGAATATCCGCTGCATAACTACCATCATTCTTCAGCAAACAGGCCAATTACAAGAAATCATCTACCAATTCAATACATTGTCCGTCCACACAAACTTCCGCTGAAAGCCCCAGTGAGACCCACATCTGCTCGCATTTGCCAGACTGAAGACGAGGTTCATAGGCTGTGGCATAATTCGAAACGAGGTTCAAAAACTTTCGCAGTATTGCGTTGTTTTCAGCTAATTTCACAATATAGTCGGCGTACTCCAGATCGGAGAAGGGGCTTTCTGATGGTGTTAGCACCACGTTCGCAGGAAACTGATCTGCAACTCTACGCATGATTTCATGAATGGCGAAGCCTAATGGGGAAGGTTCTGCTAGAGCTCTCTGCCCTACTCCTGTTTTCACCTTGAAAGTTGACGGAAATCTGACAGATGTACGAATCGCTGCTGTTGTTCCTTCGTTCATGCCCTCGATTAGTCGAACATACATTTCAAGAGTCCCATCGACATGTACGCTTCTCCTCCACGAAGTTTCTTGTAGTTGCACACACTCTGTTGCCAGTAGATAGTGTTTCCCATGAAACGTAGGCAAATTTCTTCCTGGGCTGTGCAACTGGGAGTGTCCCTTTCGAAGCGTATACACTTGACGAAAGTTTCCGCGTCTCAAATTTCCTTTTTTCTCCGTACTCCAATGTGAACAAAAATGCTTTGTCGGAATTTCTCTCTGCATTTTTTACCTCTGAGACTTGTCGTGTCATGTCGTGTCAATCTCTAGAAAGGCTGGTCCTCTTTATTCCTCTTTTGAATCGTCGCAGTCTAGTACTACAGAACTGGATGGTAATCCATTTCCCACACAGCTCTTGATCTTCGTATGTCCGATCTGGGAATATATAGATCATAGTCGAGCTATAGTTTCAAAGTTCTCACCTTCCGCTTCTGCTGCTCCTCTGGAGATAGTTTGGTTGGTCCCTGCCACGTGAGCTGATGGCAGCGATGGTTCCTCTCAAATGTCGATGCAGTTATCAGACCGCTGTGTTTACACAAACTGACAAGGCGGCAGACATTGTCCTATGTTTGCTGGACTGGTTATATCAATTAACCGAAAACTCCAGATTCCTAATCGAGTCCTATCTTTGCGTTTGCGCCGATGCCCCCGACAACTGCATGTTGACAAGGTATCCTGGCTAGCGAAGTTTCGAGTTTCTCGTAAGAGTATCCACGAAATTGTCTTCGGCGATTTCTTTGGGCACATGAGCACTCAATATTCACAGATCGAATCCTCAATGGCCGGCAGTTCAGGATGACGAAAATGCGGCTTGTGGGAAAAGCCTCCATGGATTTCTTACCAACTGGACCTAATGGACTAGAGGCCTTAGTGTGTTGGACGGCGACGTTGGGATCATAATGGGATGATTAGGGAATGAAATTGGAAAAAATATTCAATTGGTTATGGATGAATCATATATGTGAATTAATCGCCCTTTCTCAGCTCATCGACGTCGCCTTCTTTATTTTGCCTGCCATATCCAGCATATTTTATATTGCAATAGTTATAAAGGTTCGTACAAACAAAAGATCAACCAATGCAACGCTCAATCGCGTGTTCACAGATCGAGCAGAGCTATCTATACTGAAACAAGGATTCTTCATCTTAGTATGCTATTCGGTAATTTTTTGTATTCTTAGCACTTATTTGTCCGATCAGGCTGATCGTCCTGAGGGGATTTTCTGAAAATTTTTCGAATTCTAAAAATACGAGGCAAGCTACGACTGCTTGAAAACCCTTTCGTGGTCTGGTATAGCAAACTCTACCAATGCTCCAATATCAATCAACGATAAAAGCGCAGTGGAGCACAGTCGCCGGCTAAAGTCGGTACGTTTTCTAGGACAAAATTGGACTGATGGGCAGCCCTCGACCACAACCGAATGCTGCGGTGAAGATGGGTCAAACGTTTCGGATGGGTCAAATGGTTCAAAAAGCAAACGTAGCTCATGACGTAGAGGCAGCGGAGCCAGAGATTAGCGAGCAGTGTTGATCAAGAATTGTTTCGATTGCGGCCGTACCACGAACCGTGATAAAAAAGGTCTGCAGTTGGTCTCTTCTCCTGTCGCTGGAAACACGGTTTACATCTTTCTGATGCGAGAAAACAGACCAGTATTCAGCTATCATCGTACATTAGCCTCTTCTGTGTTCTCAGTTCGCATCCACAGGCGTATCCACTGCAACCACAGAAACACGAAGTTCGACATTTAACAACAACAAGGTCCTTCGTTTTACAATAGGTGGCTACAAACTGTTGTATTCAGAGGAATACAAAGTTCTCTGCTCTCTCTCACAGGCGAGAGCTACCGCTGCTGCTGCAGCAAGACGATAGAACACAGTAGTTTATTAGTAGAATAGTATGAAGAACACCAGAGTTGAACACCAGAGATGAGCGGGGCAGTGCTGTTAAGCTAACACGTCTTTGGCCCTCTCCAGCGGCCTTTTATGCGGTCGGCTTCCCGCTGGATCACTCATCTAACCTGCTCAATGGGAGACCACCTCGCCTACTTGGGTAGTCATCGGCATTCTAGCCTCGCCGATCACGGACTTGTTCTTTCAGATCACTTCTGGATCTGCCAGCCACAACACGAAGCTTCAAAAAAACCTTATGAAAACAACAGCCACAGACCTACCATAAACCTTGAAATACTAGAAGTAGAATGCAGCGTGTGTGCCGCTCTTAGACTTGCCTCCATAACTAGTCAAGAGCATCTATAAACACTGCGCGTCTGCGATTGATCTTATCTCAGAGCTGCAGTGACTGCCATCGTCAGGCGAATTCGCTTCACCCAGCCTCCACCAGAGTCTGTTGTCGCTATCACGGTTGTTGATTTAATCATCATTAATCCCACATCTGCCCGAACGCAGTGCATTTGCGATTCATCAGCCTCTTGATGCATGTACATTGTACCTGACTAGGTTCGGAGCCTGTAGCCACACTTCAACCTTAGAAACGCTTTTAAGTCCATCAGCCAGTCCATGAGTAATTGTCTCGTTGATCAGAATACTGTGTATGGGCTCTCCCTGGCGTGTCGTTGACTAGGGATAAAGGCGTCGGCGCGTTTGATTACCACGTGAGGACAAAAGGTCTGCTATTCGAGCAATGTGTGAGCCGCCCAGCTAATTATCTGAGTTCGCTAAACACGCCATTGGTAAACGATCTTTCCCTTCCGCAGAGTACTAATCAAACGTGCCGACGTCCTTACCCTAGCGCAATGTCATAAATCATCTAAAAGGCCGGACCTTTAGTCTGTTGTCAAATTTTTCTACACGGAGGTTCTTTAGGCCTCCGTCAATTTGTAGCGCTACAATCGTACTTCAAGCGATCCAACTAAATGGAGAAAAGGAAAGAGTTAAGTAATGATACAGAAGCTTCATTTCTTCATTAACTGGCAAGTGCGTCAACGATTTTCCAGAATGTTCATAAACGAGGGGACAATCAGCTTTCTTTCTGGAGTAGAGTCGTTGATATTGTTTATTAACTTTCCCACAGCGAATGTTCACACACGGAGAAATTGGGCGCAGGGGTTAGCGAAACAAGTTTGGAAAGGAGCATTTCTTGGTAAATACAGGTCTCTGGCACCCTGAACTCGTTCGTTGCAGTGGGGACCACGCGGCATAACGGCTTGCGGTGTTTGAGCAAAATTAGTATGGAAGTTTGTAATTACGCACACGGTATGTAGAATTGTTGAGGTAGATAATGAAGCTTGAAAAGGTATGACTCATCTTACAGGTACCGTTAACAATTACTATCTTATATGATCTCGCCGTCGGCAGATTCATGATATTGAATCTGAATGTGGTTCAACAGCTAAATCGAATGACGAGACAAGCTGCATCACTACAATTTGGCTTAATTGTTATAATATTTTCATCCGAATTCAGAAGGCTCCTTCCTCGGTTCACGAAGCCTGCTAATAATGTTGGTGTGGGGACCATTATAACTCTTCCGAAGTGACACGGATTTGATTCTTGTTTTATTCGACGGCATAATAAAAATAAATGAAAAAATCGAAATAAATTATGGTGTGTATCTTTTTCCTCCTTCTACTATTTTGCTGTCTTGGGAGCGGAACGGCCTGTTTCTCCATTTTTCTCCATGTGCTTTCTCAAAAACAACCGCTCGACTTTTATGATAAAGCTAACATAGCAGCGTCGCGGCTTCTCCACATTTAGAGATTGACGATATCAATATTTTTGATTAAGGAATTACAAAGCGAAAATCAGATACCCGCAGCGAAAATTTTCACAGAATCCTCAATCGTTGAGTAGAAACTGTTGAAAAAAACATGAAACACTCGACTTCCGTCCCCCCCCCACCCCACGTCAATTGTGGAGTGCTTGCTGCAAGAGACTTTCGAATATTGGAAGTGGTTCTGCGCTTTGAACGTTTCCTTCATGAAAAGTCGCTTATCTGAAAATAGATTTCTCAAAAATAAAAAGATTCTAGTGCGTGAGTCAGAACTGCAGGACAATTGAACAAGATGGAGAGTAATAGAGACGTGACATAGGCAACTCTTCCTTACCGCGGGAAGGCTGATCACGTGATTTTCGCCTACTTCCATACCGTCTTTGGACTTTTTTCATCCTCGCTCATCTCGAGCGTCTCGTTGCCGATTTCAGCTGAAGACGAATTTCGCAAGATAATCCTCAATAGTTAAGGCGAGGAAGGCCGTCAGAGGAATCACAAAAAGGTGTTGCCCCAGGAAATGGCCCGCCATGAGATGGAATCGAGTATGGGAAGGGTTTATACCAACCCCTTTCAAACCAAAACCTCCTTACTAAATTGCGAAGTCTCCGCTGGAGGAGCATCTTCCGCCCGAGGCTTACGCTGCGATCAGAAGTATGCAGAGCGGCACAGCTCCAGGACCAAACAGGATTTTTGTTGATCTTTTTCGACATGGAGGGCACGACCCCACCGGTGCTTCTTGCTGCACAGATGTTATCGTATCTACAGGAGAAAGTAAAACCAGGCCTGTGTATTCACTGCAATAAGGGTGACCGGAAAGAATTTCGCCACCATACCGATTCGCTCGTCTCGCGGGGTTAGTCAGGGACGGGTGACCGATGTCAGTCGTCAGGTGGCTTGGTCGTGGAGGCCTCGCATTGCATCGTATTCTATTCAGTACTTATGTATAAATAATAAACCGTGTAAGCAATGTCGTATGATTGGGAAACATGGACAACTCGGCGTGTTTGCATCGAGTTTTACTCCCGACCTTTCAACTCGATACCTTCAAAGAAAATTGTGATTTAGGGTAAAACTGAACGCGAAATCTGTTAACCTAGGATCTCCTCGAAAGTGAAATGTAAAATCTTTTTTTCTTACTTCATTTTTTTTTCGTTTCCATCTATGAAATGTATAGGTCTCCCTTCTCAAGAGTGACACAGTAATTTCAATTTCTCAGGTGTTTATGATGAAAAAGACGATTTCCTCTAATACAAGTACACCTCTATTTGAAGTACACCTCTAATATAATTACACATAAAGGGAAGACTGAGTATTAGAAGTACACCCCCTTTTTGAAGTACACCTCTATTAGAAGTACATATAAAATAGGGGTCTGAGTGTTAGAAGTACACCCTCTATTTGAAGTACTCCTCTTTTAAAAGTACAGCTCTTATCGGAATGAACCTCAGGTAGTAAAGTAAGTGTTTGGCAATACGAATGTGGCATTTGAGAAGACCAGTTTTTCCACTTTTCAATATTACGAGGTTTAAATATTCACAAACAAAAAGTGTCGGCCACCCCTTTCTCAATCAAAGATTGCTTGTGTGGGACCACTTCCGATGAAACTTCAGCGAACTTGAAATGACCAAGACAAAACACAGAGCTAAAACTTGATACTGCTGTTATTCACGGCGAATGCACGGAGTTCATTTAGGTACTTTACAAGAATTTCAATTTGATTGGGTTTTAATCATTCAAAGGTAACTTGTTTTGGCCCAATACGCTGAGTATAACGGTCCTTGAAAAGCCAAGATTCCCCAGCGTTGTAAAGATTGGAGCATTCATGTAGAGGAATAGCATATACGACGAGGACATCAGGAACTACCAATGGTAGAATTCACTTACAGTGGGCTGTGGACGCGAAGAACTCGGCTATGGAGGAACTGCTGTCAAGTCGCTCGAGAACCGCGCTTATTCAATCGCTCTGAACGACTCGAAAGGCTATCATTTCCATTGTTTTTACAACTGAGGAGTCGATTCGCATTAGTTTCTCTCTTCCCCATGGAGCAAGTGTCAACGAAAGCGATACCAAACTTATACAGCTTCTTGAAGAAATCGACTTGGGAAGGGGTGTGAATTAAGGCTTTGAAAATATGACATCAGTTACTGTGTAAGCCATAACCCGATTGAGCCTAAGGCTCCGTCCATAACAGGCGTCCTAGCGTCAAGCGACGCTGGGGGTTCGCATCCTAAACATTTGTTATGACTACCCAGCGACCACTGCAGCCGGCCAGTCGCTGACGATGGAAGCATAACGGCAGTAGCGGCTGTCTCTAATATTGTCGATACCTTTGGAGTCCCAGAACCGCCTCGTGCCTCATTTCCGCCCCCTCAATGTGAACAGATGAACACTCAGATCACAGGAATAATCAAGTCATAGAAGTGCTGATAAGAGAGCTAATCCGATGATTGCACTGATAGGAATTATCCTTCCTAGCGGTCGATTCCTTCACACTAGAAATCAATGTAAACAATGGAGGGCCTATTTTGGTAAAAAAAACGCGACTTTCGCGTCCTTTTTGAACATATAGGGCAACAGACATTCCGTAAACCGTGGAGAAATCGAAAGTGAAATGTATCGTGAACACTGCCTTCAATATATGTCCAACAGTCGAAGCCGGCTTCCTGTTCCCCTCCCGAGGAGCCGTTGCAAGACGTAGGCACCTCCCTTGTTTCAAGCGCTGATGCACTGCATCGATTTCGTTTTCGTTTTCACGTGCTCAAGGACAGAAATATCTAAGCAGCGAACGTCTAAGCAACTTCCCCTTCGCGCAATCCGACCTTTCTCTATGCGTCTACGGTGCTCCTCATGTCTCCGATCCTTATACCATTATAGGGCGAGTAGCGGAAAGGTAGACGCGCAACATCACTTCAATTGCGATGGGGGTACACCACAAGCACTCGACTAGAGAATAGCATGCAGGAGTAGCTTTCGCACATCGCTGTTGAATATCCGCACCATATCTACCACTGTTCTTGAGCAAACAGGTCATTTAATATAAATTGCACACAGGTTCGATACGCTGTTCCTCAACAGAAAATCTTGTTGGAGGTTCCTGACTATGAGAGACCCACAGCTGTTTGAACTAGTTCTCAGAAAAAACTCACGGCCCGTGCGCGGCGGAAGATGAGCTCTCCAGACGGTCCGCGGCGCTTTACGGCTGATCCGCGGCACAACGGATAGCGGGTTAGTCAAACGGCTCATCCGCGGCGCTGTTGTTCTCGATAGGGGTGGCTCCGGGCGCACCGGCAGTTGAACGACTCCACCTCCTCATCTCACTCATTCACATCTCACTTGACCACCGGCACGGCTGCAGTGGCAACCATGAAAAAATAAGGTAAAGCGAATGATCACGTCCTAATGTGTTTATCTTATGCACAGCCGGTATAAAAGGTGCCTCATCTCACTCGAGTCCTCATTCGGCATTCTGATGCCGGCCCTGGAATGTGACTTCGAGTCACTCTCCGGAGGCCAGCATAATTTTGGTCGCTGGGGGAATAGGGATATCCTCACATTTGGGGGGGCGGTTTTTGCCGCGGTCCGCAGGGAAGGTGGCTCCTCACCGCTGACTTCGGCAAAGGCTACGCCCTTGTCTGGACCGAGGCGGGGCTTTCTCTGTCCCGGACCGCGACATTCACGCATCTCTTGAGAAGAGGCGGACCGGTCATGGCTTTGTCGGAGGACGGCCCGCGGCGGCTCTCAGGACGATCCGAGGCGGCTCTCAGGACGGTCCGAGGCGGCTCTCAAGATGATCCACGGCGGCTCTCAGGACGATCCGCGGCGCCTGCAGGACAATCCGCTGCTCCTGCAGGATGGTTCGCGGCGCTCTGCCGGCGCTTTACCCGCTTCGGTGAAGGATCGTCCGGTCGTCGGCCGCGGTCGATCCTGGAAAAGCGCCGCGGACGGGCCGTGAGTTTCTCTGAGTTAGGACGAAGTCGAATCCATATGCTGCGGCATACTTTGAAACATGATTCCTAATTCCTCGCATTTGAGTTGAACGCAAAACTCAGATGTCAGGCAGGACTTGAATCTGCATTGCACGATTCGGTAATGCGTGCAATGTTTGAGTCCTGCCTACATCTGTGTCTTGCATTCAAGTCAGGACGTTCGGTACCGAGCTTTAAGGATTCAAACGGCTCATTCTCGTTCGAACACGAAATCATTAACAAGTTCAGTGTCTGGACAAGCTCTGCGATTGTGTCGAAGTTGAATCAAGTCGAATTTGTATTATCGAGAAGTGTAGAAATCATGGTATTTTCGTTAAAGTAATCGGCGAAATTTCGCTCATTTTCGCGTCGCCAAAATTGAAATTCGTAGCGTCGTCAAGTGTGTAGTGCCTCATGATATTGTGTGCCGTATCATGACGGTGGCGTTTCACAGGAAGCATGCATTATAAGAAGTGGGAAGCGATCAACGAGGGCAGCGTCGTGGAAAATAAGCACTGCTCCATCAAGTGCGTGTGGGAAGTAGCGTTCCTTTCAGAATGTGCGCAGTCTTCGAGGGTAATTAGCGTAACTTCGGAAGCTTGCGCCGCGTCATTGAAATCGAGATAGCGAATCGTTGGGAGGGGGGGGGGCGAGCGCGCTTTGTGAAAAGTGCATATCGTCGATCACTGGTCGAGAGATCGCCGCGTCGAACACAAGTGGCACGCACGCAAGCGAGGAGGTAGTGATGGTATCATTGCCTTCTTGCTTGCGTGCGTGCCACGGGTGTTCGACGCGGCGATCTCTCGACCAGGGAGGGATCATAGCTCTCAACAGGAAAAGTACTGCGCGAATGGGTAGCAAAACTGAGAAGCGCTTTGTTTGGAGCGTGCTCAGTCTTGGGAAGTGAGTAGCGCTTCTCAGGGAAATCGGGAGACACTCCGCGCAGGGTCAAGCGGGGTAGCGAAATTTCGCAACAAGGGGTCGCAAAAATTTGGGTTCGAAGGTGAATGTTAATGGGGATCGCGAACATTCCGTTCCAAAAATGAGAATTTCGTGGATATCCCATAAATTCTCGGTTACTTTTGGTCCCCAAAGGAAGGATCGTAGCATTCGATTTTAGACGCTTCGGCTCGACTACTAAACAAATTTTCGGCGTCTGACGCTTTTAGTAATTAACTATAAACTGAACGGGGGATCGCAGAAATTTTGGACCTTGAAAAAAAATGTGATGGGGGGCCGCTCCGATTTTGAAAAATTACGCAACGCTCCGCTTGACCCTGATTCCGCGTAAGACTCCCGATAGAAGAAAAAACACAGACTTACGCGTAGTCATACGATAAAGGGCAGCGGGAGTACAGCATCGCCACGCTCGTGATGACGTCACAATCACGGCTGGGACACTACCTAAATGCCTAGTGAGAGACCCAAACGAGCAGCCCAACGATGACGTCATTGACTTCACAGGTTATTCGTTCTAATACTCACCACAAGCATGTCGCCCCGGGTTCTCGCGGTCCCACGGCGGAAACGGTCCTCTCCTGGGTTCACGACAAGGACGTAATCTTCGCCTCGGTCTGCGGTGAGGAACCACCCTCCCGGTGTGAGTCAAAAATATGCTGGCCTCCGGAGAGTGACTCGAAATCAACTCCCAGGGCCGGCATCAGAATGCCGAATGAGGACTCGAGTAAAAAGAGGCGCTTTTTATACCGGGTGTGCACGTGATAAGCACGTCGCAACATGATCACGCGTTGATAACCACCATATCAAGCTACGCTGTGATGTTTATCACAGTGTTAAAACTTGTCATCGTGCTTAAACAAGAATGAGCCGTTTGAATCCCCAAAGCTGTATACCGTTCCTCTTCAACTCAGCTACCTTGTGACAGCTTGTGATCCTATATCATGTCAAAAAAGCACTAAGACATTCTAAAAATTCCTCGCGTTTTTGCGTTGTTTTCAGCCAATAGCACAATGTCGTCGGCGGGTTTCATGTAGGCAAACGAGAGTCCTGATGGTGTTAGTATCACGAGCGCAGGAAAACTGCCCTGAAACTCAAGTCATCAACAGCAAAGTCAAGTAAAAAAGGTACTGCTACAGCTCTTCGCCTTACTCCTGTTTTCACCTCGAGAGGTAACGTCAATCCGGCAGGTGTACGAACTGCTGCTGTTGTTCCTTCAATCATGTCCTCGATTAGTCGAACATACTTTTCCGAGACTCCATATGCTCGCAGAGACTTGAGCAACCGATCACGATAAGGAGAGTCGAATGCCGATTCAAGGTCTGAAACAGCAAGCTGTAATAGCTTTCAATACCGCCACCACAGTTCATTCTCTTCTCACGATAAAACTTGGTCGATGGTCGATCTTCCACGACGAGAACCGGCTTGCTCAGCTCTGGTCGTTTCCTCACGATGCTTGATGGGTCGCTCAAGACTAATACGGTCGAAAACACTGTACATGGCACGCACAGGGTACGGCACGTGGTGTGGATATCCACAGGGGGGGGGCTGAGCAGCCCTGAAGTGAAAGGGGGGTCTGAGCTCCGCCGGTACACCAAGTGTCTGAAACTGATTGGGGGTATACACTGTTTACATTCCATTTTTTACGAAGGTTCAATGCTACTCTTCACATTTTACAACAAAAAACCGACCAAATAACGCTTCTGGAAGGGTCTGAGCGAAATCGGCCATGGCCATACGTCGTGCCGTACCCTGGGCACGCAGTAGAAAATTTCCCTTGTTGTTCTTTGATTGTGCGAAGGAAAACTTCTTGTGAAAAGGTACGAGGATCGTCTCCTTTTACGAAACGGGTATTCTTTCGCTCATCCATATTGCACGGATTGTTTTGACCATTTCACGAGTCCCAGACGGATAGAGAGCTTTCAGCATTCCAGCAGTGATGTTGCCATCTTTACCCGCCTTCCTATTTTTCATTCTCCGAAATGAAGCTCCGGACTCATTAGGCGGTCCCTCACTGGCATCGTAAGAATTTAGGATTTGTATCGAAGTGGAACGACAAGAGAATGATATTCAAAAAAATGATCACTAGGTCGTGGATGAACAAAAGATATGTATATAAATTGAATTTTCTCAGGTCATCGACGTTGCCTTCACTAGTTTGTCTGCCATATCCAGGATCTTTCATCTGGTCATATTTTGAAGGTTCGTTCAAGTAAGAGAACAACCAATGCAACGCTCAATCGCGTGTTCACAAATCGAGCAGAAGTATCAATACTGAAACTAGGATTCTTCATTTTATTATGCTATTCGGTAACTTTTTTTTACTAAGCACTTGTATACTCGATGAGGGCGAATTTCCGGATTTAAAACTCTCGAATTCCAAAATTATGAGGCGCACTGAAGCTACAGCTGGTTGAAAACCTGGTCGTGACTGGTGTAGCGAACCTCACAACTATCTTCCAGCGATTGAAGCGTAGTGGAAAACAGTAGCAGGCTACAGCCGGTTCGTTCTCCCCAACGAAATCGGACTGACGGGCAACCGTCGACAACAACTGAATGCTGCAGTGAAGATAGCTCAATGACTCATTCAGAAAGCAAGCGTACCTCATGACAGCGTGGCAGAAAAGTCAGAAAGCTGCTAGCAATTTTGATCTAGAAGCATTGCAACCACGGCCTTACTACGAAGCTTGGCAACAAGGTTTGTAGCTAGTCGCTGCGCCCATCGCCTAAAGCAGAGAACACACTCTCCTTGTGTGAATAGGACAGGTCAGTCTTCAGCTCTTACATACGTTTACCATGCGCTCTATGTTCGCAGCGTCCCACATCCAATTCAAAACATAGACTTTGATATACATCACAATACGTGTATACGAAGCTTCAAGGAACCCGATATGAAGACAACAGCCTCGGACCTACTATAAACTGGGGAGCACTGGTAGTAGTATCGAGCGTAGGTGCCACATTTAGAGTGGCATCCACAGCGAAGAGCATTAATACTCACAGAGGGTCGGCATCGTTCTTTGTGAGTTAATGATAGCATCACAAAGCTGCAGTGACTGCTAGTGGCAGCCGCATACCGCTGCATCCAGCGTTTAAGACAGTCTTGCTGCCACCGTCGATGGAAAAAATCAATAATCCCACATCGGTCTGCGTGCAGTGCAGCTGCGATTCATCAGCTTCTTAATGCTTGCAGCTTGTAGTTAGCCATTGCGAGAGCCTGCAGTCACACTTTGACCTCAAAACTACCTCCGAGTTTATGAGCTACTCCATGAGAAATTCTCGCGCTGATCAAAATATTGCTTCTACACTCGCTCGCGCCTTCTTGCAAAGGGAGCGGGTTATACGAAAAATCACTCTCCCATCAAATATCGCGTTGTAGGTAAAAAATTTAGCTCGGCAGTGATTTCGAGTTTTTTCTCTAAAAATAGGATCAAATGTGGCGCAGTAACGAGATGCGCTGCTCCTCAAACCTGCTATCCGTCAACGTGCAAGACCGCACTTTGACACCCGGCTGCCATTCCAGCAGAAAGCATGATTTAATCAGGCCGACTGGAGGTTGGCTACTGGACTTTCCCAGACCAAGTGTTCATATCAACCAAAAAAACGAATTAAGTGTTTGCAAAAACTTTCAAGAGCCTGATCTCTGGAGAAGTCCCCGGCATCCTGAACCCGCTTGTTATGGTGGCGCCGCACAGCACAGCGCGGTATCTCAAAAAATCAGTAAAGAAAGATTTAATATAGCGCACTGTATGTAGAGTTTTTCAGGTAGGGCATGATTCTAACAAAAAGTGTGACACATCTTACAGGCACAGTTGACAACGACTCTCTTATACGATCCCGCAATCGACGAATACATATGGTTGAATCTTAATGTGATTCAACAGATAAATCGAGTGACGAGACAAGCTGCACCTCTGGAATTCGGCTCGCTCGTTATGATTATCAGAAGAAGTACACAGGACGTTGAGGAAATTGTTCATGGCTTGAAAACGGGTTAGCAGTAATCCGTGGAACTACAGGCACAACCCTTCAAGCACAAAATCTGTGAAGGCATTGCATTCCAGGAAACCCTGGCGGATACAATCGCATAATGACGAAAAAACATAGCGGATGGTCCTCAGCCACTATGTTTTCCGTCAAAGTTTCTGGAAGGTCCTCGAGTCGCTGATCTCTCTCTGTGTTACCACTAAGGCGGAACGCGTACAGCTTTATATCCTCCGTAGAGTGACAGGCCTGTAAGAGAGCATGAGATGTCTACACACATTAAAAAACTTATTCGAAGCTGTATCCTCACCTGCTGAAAGAATTATCGATAGAAGTCAACCGCCTTACTTGAATGGTCGTCTTCATGTGCCATGCCGTTGGTTTTCCATTACTTGAGCACTTCGTTTGGGTCAGTTTCCTGAATCAACTGTTGCAGTGCTAGAGAAGAGGGATTGGACAATAACAAGGAGTATAGAAAACTCATTACAAAAAGAGGGAGATTCCCAATCGTACATTCCGGCGCAAGATTCACAGTGGAGTGAAATGTTCCTTCACGATGGTTTTCAGTCCCTTGCGAGTAGCATTGCCAATCTCACGTCTTTTCCTTGGGAGCGATTAGAGGGTATGGCCAACCTTCAACTGTGAACTACGCAGGCAACAAGGTGAACATTTATTGCTGTCGAGAGTCCGAGATTCATGGGCCCTTCAGTCTTAAAAATATAAACCAGTTCTTTTACGACAGTATCCGAAAACGTACCAAGACCAACTTCTGCCGCCTGCATCTTTTCCGCAGATTCATTATTGAGTCCAAAATTCCGGAGAATTTTCTTAAATCAGCTGCTGAAACTGAAGGCAGTCGATTCTTCGTGAACGAAGAGAGCGTCGTAATTCTTCCTATATCAGCCCAAACCATACAGATCATGATCTTATGAAGAAACGCAGCTCAATAGTTTTTGAGTCTGGTTGTCGTTTCCTTTTCTATGGTCTCTGTGATTTGCCCGATACTTTTAATCGGAGTCATATCTTCCTTTACTACGCGTTCCAGACGCCCTGTGAAATTTAGACTCTGCAGCTGCCGTTGAGAGATCGCATTGCAATGTGACAGTGTGTGTTTATCTTCCTCAGAACGTACCAACCATAATGGTGCTAATGGTGCTCGGGGCGTTTTCTGATGTGTCCACGCATAAGGTAGACACTTGGCAGCAGGTGCGTGGTCTTGAGACGTGACCGGGTCTTGAGCTTTCAACGATCGGCAGACTACCTGGTTCTAGTGGGGTGAGATCAGTATTGCGTTCGTAGTCGCCATCTCTCCATCATGAAACATCATAAAAAATTCATTATTAAATGAGCACTTTCCCTGAAAAGACTGACGAAGGACGACAGACGAGGAAGATTGACGACAATGGAAAACTATTATGTTACTTTTTTTGTCATTTTCGCAGTGCGAGACTAGTACGTAGGCACTTTTGTTGCCTCTCCCCCTCACAAGCTGGATTAGGACTGGTTGCATAATGCGACTGGATCGGAACCGTCGATCTCGTGTGGTTTTCTAGAGCGTATAATTGAAGACCGGGTCAATAGTTCCAACTATTGTTGGTGGTTGCTAGCGGTTAAAGGCACAGTCAAACCTCAGAATCGCTTTGCTGTTTTTCTGCCTATCTTGAGAACGGTCCGGCTCTAATCCAAATGTCTATAATCGTACAGGAAACCCTAGGAATGGAGTTATGACTTCTCGAAACTCGAGCCGCGGAAGCATGGTTGACGTGTTGTCTAAGGCAACCGATGCCTGAATGGAGAGACAGGCTCAGAATGAATGGATAATCGGGGCTACTGGTCGTAAACCATCGCTCATCTCGCCACTGTTGAGATCGATAAATCGTAAAAGATCCGTGCCAACGTGACTTCCTGACATGTGCGCCCCAGAGTAACTTCTCCCCATATCTCGCTTATTCGGAGGAATTGAGAGCTCGCAGCTGGCAGGTGTTATACAGCGAGGGTCTACTTCACATTTATGTGGGAATCTCAGATTTCGAAAATGAGGTTGGACTGTGCCTTTAAAGGCAGTGTTCACGATAAAAATCGTTTTTCTGATTTTCCGCCTATCTTGAAAACGGCTCCATTCTGATTCCAATGATGTCTCTGAAATCGTACAAGACCTTCTTGGAACGGAGTTACGGTCCCTCAAAAATTGAGCTAAGGAAACATGGTGGACGAGTTGTCCGAGGCTTGTAACTTCCGTCTTTTGCAGGCGATGTATGCGAGCTGACCTGAGTAAAGAGAGAAGTTGAGAATGAAGGAAGGAGCGGGGCTAATGATGGGAAATTATCGCTCATCTCACGATCTCGAGCATTCATTTGTTCACTTCGGTGGGCTTGTGTTGCGCTTTTGGGATTTTCCTTGCGCTCGAAGTTGCAACTTTGGGCTCTTTTGGGGCTCTTCATGGCTCGTTTTTATGCGTTCTTTCGACGTTAACGTTACAGAGTGTCCCTCCACTACCCAATCCTTGTGGAAAGTGGAACAGACTTTTTATTGTGAACACTGCCTTTAAATAAAGTACGACAGTTCAAACTGAAAACTCGAAATCTCAGGTCCATATTTCATTACGATACAGTTCAAATCTTTAACTTTGAAGTTGCTTACAAGCTATGAAACGACTTGAAAACATGTGTATCGCGGTCAGTAGCAGCGACATGCATAAAACTGTCGCAGCATGGGGACCAATCTATCGTCAATCTCTGAATGAGAGAAGCCGCAAAGCTGCTTGGTGGAGAACATTGCGCGCGGGAAAACGAAGTTAGGATGGCTATGCATGGAATGATTTCATAGCCGATTACTGAGCGCGGCTTCCTAATTAAGAAACACTGACGATATACAAAAAACTCTGCGAGAGCGGGTCACGTACGAAAGAATGTGAAATTAATTGAACAATGAACCTTAAGAATTGATTAGACTTGGAAATGAGAGGGAGATGTGAAGAAGAGTTAAGATTATGGCTGGTTTCATACCAAAAACATCGAAAACGGAATTGTGAGGAGAATGAAAAATATTACCATTTTCAAAAAAAGAGATCAATAAGTAGATAACATAAACTATTCATAGGTAATGTAATAATGAAGTTGATAAGACAGCATTCTCAAAAACTTCTTACAAACTGGTTCTTGTTGAGAAAGAATCCCTAACATTTCGATCTGAAACAATGGTTATTTTAATGGGTATGCGAACAATGGTTATGCTCACATTTAATCATCTGGAATGGTTTCAAAAGCAGAGAATTGGCAGGAATTGGGCGTCTCTAAGAACCTTGATTACTCAAAGCCCGATCAATAGATGATTTTTTGCCCACGCTGTTACTTCGCTAACACAGAAGCTTTTGCGTAAAACTTGGCATTTCATAATTGCCACTCTACTGATTGATCATATGATTCAGAAGACTGGGAACTTTCTGCTAAAGGTCTAGCTATGTCTACGCTGCAGTAATCGACACTTTCAGTTTCGCGAAATGCCGCCTCCCTTTATAACGTTAAGGATCTTTTTTGAAAGATGAAGATACGATATTTTGTTTCCGGATTGGTAAAAAAATGGAAACGGGACGGGAAAGAGACAAAAGCTAAGAAAAGAGGAAGGTGAACACATACATTACCGAGCAACTTTTTTGCAAAGAAAGCGTTTTGCGGCGCTTTTTGAGCTCACAAAGCGCCGCAAGCCCACTTGCTTCACAGTGGTCCAATTTCAATTGTGAAGTCATTTCTGGGTTGCTTTCATTTATTCCTATGCGATAGTATTACAAAATGATAGATTCAACACCAGAAGTTTATCGAAAATAGCATATTTGCAACTCTAAATCTCTCATTATGTACAGATCAGACGGCCATGATATCAGAATTCTGTTATGTTTTGATCTGTGGTCGATGTGAATTTTAGAGAGAAATACACATTTTTCGACAAAACACCGGAGTGAAAATGGCTTTCTACACATATGGTTTTCGTTTTCTTTCTAGTCTGACTCATGTACCAGGCGGCTGGCCGTGTGGGGTTGGCGGCCTCACTGGAGAATGGCGTTTCGATTAGCGTGGGGTGATCTACCTTCGCGGCCCCGTCCACTCCTCAGACTAAAATGATTGCGCGCACTCTACCATTACATTCGTCTAACTGCGAGGAACACGAAAAGCTACAGAAAACTCATTTCGTCATTTTTGAAGTGAGTTATGGCGATACGGCGCTTTGTGAGAGTAAAAAACGCCGCAAAACGCTTTTTTTGCAAAAAATATGCTCGGTATTGTATATATCGTCCGTCACTGGATGAGGGATCGCCGCGACGCTGCTTGGCGGGAAAAATTGCGCGCGGGAAAACGAAGGGAGAGTGGCTATTGATCGCGAATTTTTTCCCGCCACTCTCCCTTCGATTTCCCGCGCGCGATTTTTTCTCGCCAAGCAGCGTCGCGGCGATCCCTCATCCAGTGATGGACGATAGCAACTATATCGTCAGTCTCTCCCAAGTAGGAAGCCACAATCAACAATCGTGCGCGAAATCATTGGATCAATAGTTATCCTCCCTTCGTTTTCCCGCATGCAATTTTTCCGACAAGCAGCGTCGCCCCATCCAGTGATTGACGATACAGCCGTGGGGAAGATATGAACCTGTGGTTCTCTTGTTGGGCGCACCATCGACCGAGGATTGTTCTAGGACAGTGGAATAGGCTGTTGCTAAACCGGTGAATTCCCGATACAAATTATGACGAGAGCATTTGGGTTCAGGGACAGCGAGATCAATTCAGTAATATCAGTCTTCGTTTCCTACGTAGAAATACTTTTTGTAAATAGAACATATCGCCAGTCACTGGATGAGGGATCGCCGCAACGCTGCTTGGTGGGAAAAATTGGGCAGTCAATAGCCACTCTCACTTCGTTTTCCCACGCGCAATTTTTCCCGCCAAGCAGCGTCGCGGCGAACCCTCATCCAGTGATGGACGATACGTAGAAGTCTTGCACCTTCGACGTAACAAAACGCGGGTTTCAGCAATGGTCGCTAAAACCCGTGACAAATCCCACTGTTTCTTTTTACGTTAACAGTTTTTTTCTCATAAGCTCAGTGGAAATTTCAAAATTATCGTCCATCATTGGATCTCTGACATTCGCTTGGGAGTCGCCTCGTAGGGCGGGGCCAGTTTCGATCACTTTTTTCGGCTGCTCTACATTTCTCTCACGTCGCGCCGAAGGCATTGCCGAAAAAAGTGGGAAAAAAGTGGTGAAAATGTGAGGCAACTTCCAGGACAAAGTTCCCCCAGCTCGCGCCTTTTTTCCAACGCCACTCCCGATGAAAAACGATCGATATGGCTCATAGCTAATTCTTCCATCACCAGCCGTCAACCAGTTCCTCTTTCTCTGTTCTAATTTCTCTTTTTCTCATTTTCGTTCTCTTTTCTCTTCTGGATATCGTCTGACAATTTTCGTTATAACTGTGGTTGATATGTGGGTGTTATATGTAGTTGTACAATCTCAAAAAAAACAATGTCGAACCAACGAATTTTGAAAAATTTTTGTTTGAAACCTTTTCGAACGAACGAAAAATGAGAAAAAATTCGTTCGAAACAACAATCGATCGAACGAAATTCGAAAAAAAAATCGTTCGACAAAATTTTGAACGAACGAAAAGTGAAAAAATTGATAGGAAAAATTTCGGTCGAAGGAACGAATTTTGAAACTAATGGAAATTCTGATTTTCTCGAGGCTCGTTCGAAATTTCGGATTTTTTTTCCAAATTTCGTACAAAGTTTAGGATTAATTTCAAAACTCCTTCAAAATTTTGGATTTTTTCGGAGCGAGACTCAACACCTTATTTAAAACGCTCAGTCAGAGAATGAATATTCCACACGTGTTCGATATGTACTCAAGTCTCGAGCATGTATGGTCTTTCTCCTTTAATTCAAGCAATTCGAAGTTATGCTTCTCGAGCCTATCATGTCGAAGCCTCCTCATCAGTGTTATATTTTGCCATGAACGACCGTTCCTTTGCTTGCTCAGTTTGGACTCATGTGAGCGAGAAAAACTTCATTTTTCCCGGTCCCACTCCGAGAGAAATTCCCGTTGCGGCTCCACGATAGTGCCGCTCGGCGCCTACAGGCACCGAAGCAGCACTATCGCGGAGCCGCGGTGGCACTACCGCTGAGTCGTGGCGGAACTACCGCGGAGCCGTAGCGGCGATGCGGCAGCCACTTCGGCTCCGCGATAAAGCCGCAGCGGCCCCGGGAGAGTATCTGATATGAAGTTATTCAAGAATTATAATACAACTAGGGGGGCCTAAGGACAAAAATACGCACATGCTGTCGTAACGTCCCCTGTCTGATAGGGAAAGAGGTTACCGCCGATTTTGCGCCCAAGGGAATACGAAATGTATCTCAAACTTGGGTCATTTAACTGGCTACAATTTCGTATTACCACATTGGACAGCATATCGTACTCCACGCGGGTTCGCTGCTGCATTCTCGCGGAACCGGCGCGGTTCTAACGCGGAGTCGCTGCGGTACTTTCGCGGCGATGTCGAGGCTCTAGACACGGCAAAAGAAGTGCCTGATCACGGAGCCGCTGGGAACTATCGCAGAACTATCGCGGCACAGTTGAGGGTCGCGGTGCTTTCCCGGCACTGACTCGGCAAATGCTCTCAGAGCAGGCCTAACTTATTCGAGCAGGCGAGTTGTTCGCTCACGCCCACGAAAACTCGGTCCGAGGAATAACGGAACAACGTAACCTAGCGTTCGAGAACGTTCTTGTCCTCTATAGTGGAGAAAAATTTTGAAAGGGCCTATGAGCAACCTTCAACTGTAGAGGAAAGTCAGTATGAACACACTGTAAATTCGAAATTATATCCCATGCCAAGATCGTTTTGAAGTTTTTTTTTGCATTTGTAGACCTCTTCAATGTAATTTTTAAAGGTTTTCTGCATGTGGAGTTGGTGCCGTATCTGTTTTCCATGTTGTTTGACGGCCGCATCGAAATTCTATGAAAAAGTGGCAGATGACTGGTGAAAATTGGTGACGGATTCCCCTCTTCGACTCCTTCCAACCTCATAACCCTAAGTTTTTGACGCTCCAAAGTTTACCGGTGTGGTCAACCGGGCTCATTGATGAGATTGAGCCTCAAAAATGGGAACTGGTTTCCAGCGCGAGCGATGTCTTCAAAGGAAAGCATTGAAGAGCCGAGAGTTTCGCCTAGTGAATAAGTTAGCAGCCTCGTTTTTTTGTTAAATTTGGTGCGCATATGTTGTTTTTATGTTTTTGCATTCCGATTTCATTGTTTTGGCTGTTATGTATCAGCATTATAAAATTCTACCGGCGTACACCGTAGTCCGATTGCCACCCACATGCGGAAATTTTGAAAAAAAGATGGGATGTGCGGATTTTATCAACAAAAAAAAAGATTTTTTTGTACCAGGTTGCAAATACATAGGATATCCGGTTTTAGTTGTTAGTTTTCCTTATTATGGTTGCATAATCCCAAACAGTTTTCTCTACACCGGTTTTTTGGCTATGAAATCCTCATAATAACGGTGTAAATGTCTTTGCATCTAGTTCCTTTTCTGTTAATATTATGGTTATTCGAGGAGTTGCTACCTCTTTTGTTTTCAGCGAATTAGCTGTTATCCGCCATAATCCTGCACCCCATAGCTGTGTGACTTCTTTCCCTGTTTTGATCTTGAATGTGGTCATGTTTGCTCCAAAGGGGTTGTATCCTCTGTTTCCGAGTGAAATTTATTTCCTTTCATCGCGTGCGTCTGCGCGCGTTAGCTGCGTCTCCGTTTCCCCACACTTTCTCGTTGTCTCTACCCTCGCTCCGTACAAGCGCGCAAGGAAACAGAGTATATTTGGCTCGGAACCAGAGGGTAAGAATCTACTATTCTCTTATCATTTTGTTTAAGATAAAGAATTGTTATAGTTTTTTAGGCTGTTTTGATATCACTTGTTGCTCTCGTAGCGACTTCCTCGCTGCTGTACTAATTGTAGTGATGGTTTTGATCAATAAACAATGATCTATAATGAATTTTCCACGGTGAGAGGAATGCGAAGCGATATGCGCATATGATAAAGGAAAAATCGTCGATTTCAAGACAAAATTCGCAATGTGAGAAGAATGTGAGGCGACAATTTTACCACAGAGTTCGTAATGTTAGAAGAATGTGAGGCGAGAGTGGGGCGAGAGTGAGGCGAGACGGCATCTCATTGGGCTGTCACTAGAGTCGCCTCACATTTTTCCCAGCTGGGGCTAAAATTTCACCGTAATGAGGCTACGCCGCAGTCGATTTGGCGGGAGTTGCCTCGATGTCACGAGGCAACTCTTACTTTTCATCGAGGCAACTCACAAGCGAATGTCAGAGATGAGGGATCGCCGCGACGCTGCTTGGCGGGAAAATTTGAAGGGAGAGTGGCTATTGATCGCGCAATTTTTCCCGCCAAGCAGCGTCGCGGCGATCCCTCGTCCAGTGATTGACGATAGCTTCCGACTGCGGTGTGCTGTTGCGGTTCTGCGGATAAATCGCCATAGTTAACGGCAATTTTCGATTTTCTCTTGATTGTTGGAGGAAAAGACCAGAAACGTCGAAAAACGCTAATCTTTTAGCCCATACACACAGTTCCAATGCAAACGGGGTCTTGAATATGGACATTTGGCCAATCCGAGGACAGTATCGGGAACTTCGGGCCCGACTCCCGAGAATTCACGGTTTTTAGTAGCTCATTATCTGCCACCGCTCCCTGGAGGCCCCACAGTTCTACGGTCTTAATTACATAGGCACAGTTATTTGAAAAAAAATCAAAAACAGAGAACATCAACACTAAAAAATTGTCATGTGTTACTATAGTAAAAGTACTTGAACGCAACGTTGCTTTTTTCCGTCTCCGTGAAAAGATTAGTTCGACACTAGCGCACTGGTACAATGGATACCTCTTACGGCATTCATTCATTCATTTATTCATTCTAGGTTCCACTTATGAAGATAAAACATGGAGCAAAAAACTGAAACGTAGGAGACTGACGCAACTACTGTCATATGAACGAGGTAAGTGGAGAGCTCGGGTCAGAACGCAGTGGCCGACCAACACTGTAAGTTCAGAAGAGGTGGTTTATGAGCTACGGTTACCGCCTTAGTTGATCCGCCAACCTCCCCGAAATCCAACAATGTTGGCCGTCAACGATAGTTATGAGCTTGAGACGCTCTCGACGTTAAAAATGAGAACAAAAAAGCAATTAACAACGAGCAACAGCGATTTTAACAAGCAAAGTTGAACAAAAACGCATTTCGAATACGTAAATACTAAAAGAATTCGGCTTCAAGCCCTCTGGCTGCGCGGAATGACATCCAAGCATTTGAAATCGACGGATGGTGACCATTGTGTATTTCAACTCCTAAGGAGGCGAGAGAAACGGGTTAGGGGCGTGGGAGGAGCGAGGCTCCTGATTGGACGCAACGCGGGGCTGGCGACAGCCCATTGGCTGCGCCTTTTTCCGTTTCTCCCGCCTCTTTAGGGGTTGGAAAACACACCGGCCACCACGTGAATTTGATCGATAGCCGTCGAGGAGGTGTAGCCTAGCAGTCGATGCTCGCGTTAGGCAACGTTCAGAATTTATTCGTGGCGCTACGCGATGTTACAATCAGCCTACGTCTCGCTCGAGCGACGTATTGTCACGTCGTCGCTGGGTGTTCACAGTGAAAAGGCGCGAAACATCTGAAAAAATCGAACAAACTGCCTTGGCGCGACGTCCATCGTGTCCCCGGGCAATGCAACGCGGCGCGATGGACGTCGCGTGTTGGCAAACTCGTTGCTGCTTTCTGCAGTAGTTGTATTCTTGAGCAGTGCACTGGGAATTTTCAGCTTTATTGGGTTAACGTTTCGGTAAACCGCCTTCATAGAAGCCAAAGATACATAAGGAAACTAGCCGTCCAACCACCATTCCAGAGCAGAAAGGCTACTTTCACAGAAAACTGTCAATTCGACACCGTATGAAATTTCAAAATAGCTAATCATTAGTGCGCAGACCGAAGCCTGCCAGAGGGAAAATAGTTTTTTTGTTCCGAAATGGTGCTTAAACGGCTAGTTTCCTTATGTATCTTTGGCTTCCAGGCTCTGACAAAGGCGTGATTGCCGCAACGTTAGCCGAATAAAAATAAAAATTTTTGTTCTACTGCTCAAGAATACAACTACGAGAGTTGGCATGGTAGTGAAGAGTCTATGATACAACTACGAGATACTACCATGCCGAGATCTATGTAAAGTCGAACGTGGAATAGCATTCTTCAGTGTTTTTTTCGTAAACAAACCCAAATCTAACAATGAAAGCAATAGAATAGTCATATCTATGTAGAATCACTTGCACTCAGACGAGGACGAAAAACTGTTGACATTGCTGCGAAAGGAACTTGCCGTTGCTTGTTTACGAAAAAACGTATATCGTCCATCACTGGATGAGGGATCGCAGCGACGCTGCTTGGCGGGAAAAATTGCGCGATCAATAGCCACTCTCCCTTCGTTTTCCCGCGCGCGATTTTTGCCGCCAGGCAGCGTTGCGGCGATCCCTCGTCCAGTGATGAACGATACGTGCGCAATAGCGCATAGTCGCCCAGCGTTCGCGCACCTCTCACACCTGAATATCGCTAGCGTCTCCCGAGGAGTAAGCCGCGCTCAGCAATCGGGCGCAAAATCATTCAATCAATAGCCATTCTTACTCCGTTTTCCCGCATGTAATTTTTCCCGGCAAGCAGCGTCGCGGCTTCCCCCCATCCAGTGATTGACAATACCTAAGTGTTGCACTGACATGTGAAATCGCGTCTCCCCGCGAAAGCTCTTAGCACCGCATTACAGGTCGAAAGGCGAGCATATCCGAGCTCAGCTGGTTTTCAGTAATCAAGGGAGGAAGTCTCGGGTCTCCAGGTTTTGCTGTAAGAGCTTAGGGATGAGCTCGACGTTTGTAAGCGTCAAGCTCTGCGATTTTTTCCAAGTTCTTGCCCGTTCGCTTCTGCTGCTTTGTGTAAGATCGAGCGGAACGATCTTGCGTGAAGAGGTGGCAGGTAAGGAATAGGGATTAGAAGAAGAATGGAATTTCAAGTGGATAAAAGGATGAAAACATAGGCCGGTGAAGAATTTGGCATGTCGCTATTTTTGGCTTACGGTAGAGTGGTGTGCACGCAGTGATTTCCGGGCTACGGTTGCGCCATGCTGACGTACTTGGAAGGGTCGGTGCGGACCCATTTCACCTTTTTGGACTTTCTCCCTGCCTCCCGCCGCTGCTATCGTTCCTTTCTCTTGGCCAGCAGCTCTACCTGAATTCTAGGAGTTTTCAATTAGGTTTGTCCATAGGAAATATAGGTTCTAGCTGAATGTTGATTCCTCCTTCTCGTTGACTGTCCGGAATTGACTGCTCGCGTCCTTTCATTGTTGTGTATTGATCTAATAAATTAATCTTATCGTTGTGTGTCGTTTATGATGAGGGTTTCCGTGCCTCCTATTTTGCTGGAATTATAGTAAACGAAGGGATATGCCAAAAAAATTGGAAACAGAAAATTCTGCTTGACAGAAAACAGACAACGGAAAAAGATCTTCAAAAATCGCAAGAAACAGAATTTTTTTCAAAAATCAATAAACAGTGTTCACAGTAATTGAAATTTTTTACAGCAGCGAACTTTTTACACATTTTTCTGTGATAAATGGTTCCTTTGCACAGTATCCGAAAGCCAACTGTTCGCCAGAGAAAGAAATATAGATTCCCGAGAGAGGCGGACTATAAGTGCACAATGTGCCTCTAACCTCCCTTTTCCTGAGACAATAAGATTCGATTACTTGATCAGAAGCTCATTATGTGCACAAAGAACATAGACTCAGTCAAGGCAGGCATGCCCCTTCCTAGTCCACATACTTTAACGATAGTCTCCAAGTCCGGTTTTCTTCAAACCTGGGCAGCACGAGTATATTTTCATCAACTTCTGTGCCACACCAGGTTTTTAACGGCAGAATCGACTTTGTTGGCCAGACGTTTTGGCAAGCTCGCCGTTATCAGAGGCCTGAAAAATCGTCGAAACAATCCCTGTGCAAAACTACACGGCCAAACGCTGCCTCTGCTCTTGCAAATATTGACTTCCACATAAACGTTAGGCGGCAACGGGTAAAACAACAAAACCTACCCGATTCGATTCCACCACGGCCAAGCCCCGCTGCAGTTAGTAGACGACCGGGAGCAAGTGAGGCACCTTTGAAATCGATACCATCACTAACCACGGTGACTACTAGCAGAAGTTGATATCTCACAATCCACACAGCGGGAGAAACGGTACTGTGCTTATCTGGGCCAAATTCCGGTCCGCAATTGCGTCTCGACACGCTTTGCGGCCGCACGCTCCCGAGTCGGAAGAGCTTCCAGCGCCGCAGCCGCCAATCTGCTGACTCTAGGTGGGCTTTTGAAACTGGAAACTGAGAAAAATTAAAGAAAATGGTATAAAAAAGCCCCAGCGAGTGGGCTTTGGCGCTGGAAACCCGACTGACTCGAGCGCGTGCGGACGCAAAGCGTGTCGAGACGCAATTGCGGACCGGAATTTGGCCCAGATAAGCACAGTAGAAACTCATTGGTTATCGTGATGCACTCGTTTCGATTGTTAAGCTTTGGATCCCGAGTGCGTATATAAAATGCCTTCAGGGCCTTTCTCACAGCGATGTCCGTTTCTTGGCAGAGTACTGTGCAAGTGATTTCAAAGTCGATATTATTGTGTTGTTCAAGTCTGTGTTTGCCGAGAGGCGTGAGGAGAGGCGTGCGTCTTTTTCCAGCCAGATGTTCCTTGAGGCGCACATACAATAATCTTTCCGTCCCTCCTATATATATTTCATTACAAGCCAAACACTGCAATTGATATACAACACCGCTCCGCGCACAGTCTCCATCCCTTCCGAATGGGCAAGTCAAGCAGTTGGCAGTGACACACGATCGGTCGTATCGTCCATCACTGGATGAGGGATCGCTGCGACGCTGCTTGGCGGGAAAAATTGCGCGATCAATAGCCACTCTCCCTCCGTTTTCCCGCGCGCAATTTTTCCCGCCAAGCAGCGTCGCGGCGATCCCTCATCCAGTGATGGACGATACAGCCTATTTCTGACGAGTTGAAGTTTGATATTGTCTCGCGGGATGCTCACAAGAGCAAAATCATCACTCAAATCCGCGCGAGCTATACACTGTCGAAGTTCGCCACTGATATGTTCAAGACAGCACTCGAGGTTTGCAGTGGTACCATGGAGCGTCAAGAATCCTACGACCTAGCGAGTACTATCGCCACAATTAACGGATACGCGAAGGAGCGTCGCACGCGAAGTCGGAGCACTCGCTCTTGGAACATCTTTGATGGCAAGATCCCGCTTCTACTCCCGTTTATTTCGGACAAAATCAGTGGCGAACTTCGCTCGCGCGCATTTGAGTGATGATGTTGCTCTTGTGAGCATCCCGCGAGACAATATCAAACCTCAACTCGTCAGAAATAGGCTGTACGACCGATTGTGTGTCACTGCCAACTGCTTGACTTGCCCATTCGGAAGGGATGGAGACTGTGCGCGGAGCGGTGTTGTATATCAATTGCAGTGTTTTGCTTGTAATGAAATATATATAGGAGAGACGGAAAGATTATTGTATGTGCGCCTCAAGGAACATCTGGCTGGAAAAAGACGCACGTCTCTCCTCACGCCTCTCGGCAAACACTGAGTTGAACAACACAATAATATCGACTTTGAAATCACTTGCACAGTACTCTGCCAAGAAACGGACATCGCTGTGAGAAAGGCCCTGGAGGCATCTTATATACGCACTCGGGATCCAAAGCTTAACAATCGAAACGAGTGCATCACCATAACCAATGGGTTTCTACCGTTTCTCCCGCTGTGTGGATTGTGAGATATCAACTTCTGCTAGTAGTCACCCTGTTTAGTGATGGTATCGATTTCAAAGGTGCCTCACTTGCACCCTGTCGTCTACTAACTGCAGCGGGGCTTGGCCGTGGTGGAATCGAATCGGGTAGGTTTTGTTGTTTTACCCGTTGCCGCCTAAAGTTTATGTGGAAGTCAATATTTGCAAGAGCAGAGGCAGCGTTTGGCCGTGAGGTTTTGCACAGGGATTGTTTCGACGATTTTTCAGGCCTCTGATAACGGCGAGCTTGCCGAAACGTCTGGCCAATAAAGTCGATTCTGCCGTTAAAAACCTGGTGTGGCACAGAAGTTGATGAAAATAAACTCGTGATGCCCAGGCTTGAAGAAAACCGGACTTGGAGATTATTACGAAATATTCCGCTGAACTTATTTCGTCTGGTTCGCGAGGCTCTATCGCTTCGTCAAAAAGTCGTGATCATCCGCCAATCACTCCGATTCCTCCAGCGGTGCAGGACGACAAGAATACTACCAAGATTTATCACAGATAAGAAATTGGGATCGATATGTAATATTTCCGAGACTGACCCTTTGATTGTAAATATTTATCGGAGTATTCTAGGTGTCGCTGTCAGACAAAAACAGTATTTATTGCATTCGATGTTGTTCAAATGTTGCGCGAAAGAGGAGTCTTGTCGACGTCTCCTGCCTGCGAGCAGTTGGAGGAGGATTGAGGGTGAGTCGAAACACGTTTGCGATTCTATACGGTCTAGGGCCAAGTCTGCTCTTTGCGCAAAAGATGACGGCCTCAGGAGCGCTCAGTTTAGTAACGGGTCTAATGTCAGAGCTAACCGGACCACTGACCATCAGCCACAGCTTGCCGACAGTCAAGAGGTCATCGCCAATCCACGCCATGCTAGAGTAACTGTTATCGGAAACACGCACCTATCTGAGGACGCTATGGATTTTCTGAGCCTCGGCCATTCGTTTTCTTTGACGCAGAACGTGGGTCCTCAAACGTTCCGCAAAACGGTTGCTGGCCTACATAAACTACGAGACCAGCTGATATTGAGGCTGTCAAACCCGGATCGGCAGAACACTAATGACAACTCAGTGCGAGTTTCGCTGACGCCTATTCCGTTTCCACCGCCATTTTACAGAGAGCTGGATCCGTGCCCGGAAGCGGACATCAAATTCAGAATTTTATCATCAGCAGTGCTTGGTGTCCTAAACCGACACAAAAGTGAACGAAACAGAAATCTCACAAACTCGCAGTGGGAAGGATTCAAGGAAGTGCGGGAACGGATCAGTCGCAATGAAATACGTCTTTCTGTGAGCGACAAAGGTGGAGAATTTGTGGTGGCACCATTTTCACTGGATCGCGAAATCACTGAGCTCCACCTAAGCGACACTTCTATTTATAGGCGCTCAACAGAACGGCAATTCGTTGTCCAGTGCCGTAAGCTGAACCAGATATGGATGAAAGTTGAAAAGAGTGCTGGATTGAGCGATAGTCTGCTCAGGAGACTAAAGTTGGATACATCGAGCTGCCCGGTCTTCTATAGTCTGCTTAAAACGCACAAGCTTTCTCCGGAAAACGTGCACTCATTAACGGCCAGCACCTATAAAATAAGACCTATTATAAGTTGCGTAGGAGGACCTACCGACCGCATCTCTTGGTTCCTGAACAAGATTGTGGGACAGCTGCTCGATCATATACAGTAACACTTATCCAACACTAAACAGTTCCTGGATCGTCTAAGAACCTGCAGACTGGAAGAAACATGCGTGATCGAATCGTTTGATATCACAGCGCTGTATACAAACGTAAACAATCAAGAAGCTCTTCAGGCGCTGTCCGAAATGCTAGATGAACACGACGGGACGATTGTAACTTTCGGTTTGAGCAAAATGCAGATTATGGATCTTGTCAAGGAGTGTCTAAACGGCAATGTTTTCAAGTGGTCGGGAAGCTACTACTCACAGGTAAGGGGCCTAGCCATGGGTCAGCGCCTCGCACCAGCCTTAGCAGTTTTCTTCATGAGCAGAATAGAGAGGCCTGTACTGAAACGTCTGCCCACTATGCACTGTCGCTATATCGACGATTTTTATGTCATAACATCCACCCAAACAGAGATGGACGATTTATTTACCATTCTGAACCAGCAATCACAGTACATCAGACTCACGCGAGAAACCCCTCGGAGCGGCTGGCTAGCCTTTTTCAATACGCAGGTTAAGCTGTCTAGCGGTGCGTATAGCATAAAATGGTACCGGAGAACCAGTTCAAAGAACATCCTACTCCACGCAATGTCAGCGCATCCTGATGCCGTAAAGCGTGCGGTAGTGCGAAATATGTTCAAGACAGCATTCGAGGTTTGCAGTGGTACCATGGAGCGTCAAGAATCCTACGAACTAGCGAGTACTATCGCCACAATGAACGGATACGCGAAGGAGCGTCGCACGCGAAGTCGGAGCACTCGCTCTCGAAACATTTTTGATGGCAAGATCCCGCTTCTACTCCCGTTTATTTCGGACAAAATCAGTGGCGAACTTCGACAGTGTATAGCTCGCGCGGATTTGAGTGATGATGTTGCTCTTGTGAGCATCCCGCGAGACAATTGTCGTGAACTGTCTTCAGTTTCACGATATTTTTAGAATCGGCTACCCCGCAGTTACACTACCTTACACTGCAGTCACGCCCCTGTCCTCCATAAAAGGCGGGCGAGACGCTCCAAGGGGGCTCTACTGTGCTCTCTATTGGCAGCCAGGATCGGCACTATGCCCTTCCTCTGCCTGCAGCCGCATTCCTGACAGTCCTATCGAGCCCTGGTAATAACGGTCCCATCTAGCTCTATTATAGAGCTGCGGACTCACCAGCGTAAAGTGGAAAGAACGTGGAAAGGAAATAATGAAATGAAAAGGAATGGATTTGTGAAATAATAAAGAAACAAGACTTTAAATAACGTAGTAGTAAATAGTAGTATCTTTGTTCTTAATAAATATAAAATACAATGTGTTGTAAGTAGAAGCAAGAACCACCAAAACCCATATCGAACCGTGATGCAGTTCGAACATGGTGCATCGGCCGGGAAGGGCAAATCAAACTTCAACTCGTCAGAAATAGCCTGTACGACCGATTGTGGGTCACTGCCAACTGCTTGACTTGCCCATTCGGAAGGGATGGAGACTGTGCGCGGAGCGGTGTTGTATATCAATTGCAGTGTTTGGCTTGTAATGAAATATATATATATATATATATATATATATATAGGAGGGACGGAAAGATTATTGTATGTGCGCCTCAAGGAACATCTGGCTGGAAAAAGACGCACGTCTCTCCTCACGCCTCTCGGCAAACACAGAGTTGAACAACACAATAATATCGACTTTGAAATCACTTGCACAGTACTCTGCCAAGAAACGGACATCGCTGTGAGAAAGGCCGTGGAGGCATTTTATATACGCACTCGAGATCCAAAGCTTAACAATCGAAACGAGTGCATCACGATAACCAATGAGTTTCTACCGTTTCTCCCGCTGTGTGGATTAAGAGATATCAACTTCTGCTAGTAGTCATCGTGGTTAGTGATGGTATCGATTTCAAAGGTGCCTCACTTGCTCCCGGTCGTCTACTAACTGCAGCGGGGCTTGGCCGTGGTGGAATCGAATCGGGTAGGTTTTGTTGTTTTACCCGTTTCCGCCTAAAGTTCATGTGGAAGTCAATATTTGCAAGAGCAGAGGCAGCGTTTGGCCGTGTAGTTTTGTGCAGGGATTGTTTCGACGATTTTTCAGGCCTCTGATAACGGCGAGCTTGCCGAAACGTCTGGCCAATAAAGTCGATTCTGCCGTTGAAAACCTGGTGTGGCACAGAAGTTGGTGAAAATTTAACGACAGTTTTGAGATAATTGTTGGGTTGATCACTGTACTACTCCTCAATGCCCTAGATTCACGCGAATACCGCGCTGGTGTCCCGTGTGCATATAAGTGTCCTAGCGCGTCGCATGTCCCACCATGGCGGAGTTGCTTGTAACTCTATAACAGTATCAACAACTACATCAACACCTCCTTCATCGATTTTATAGCATTTCATCTGATATAAACTCTGTATTATCCTGCGCTGGAGTGAGATAGAACTTAGAATTTGCGTGAATGAGAAAGTTGGGGAAAACCTTCTCCGTTCAACCAAAGCGGTGAAGCTTGAGTATTCTCAGTTTCTGCCCACCTTAAGAAAGTATACCAAGTCGAGGACTCCGTAGGGTTAGTAGATCTGATTGACCCTGGGCGAAGATCGAACCCTGCCGTGTCGAGCGAACAGCAGTGCATCCTGCCACAACACCACTATACCCTTCTCAACAGAAGCGGTGGCACTGGAGTATCCTCAGTCTCTACCCACGTGTGGAAAGCATTCATACTCAAGCTCCATGCCACTGAGGTTACGATTAGCGTGGTCTAAGTGGTATTGAAGTTCCTCGTTATTCTGCAAGAAAAATCGCGTATTACTGTGCGACATACGTTCTGAGAAGCATCAACAACGGTAAACCTGTGGGTATCGGCAACCACTATTAGATAATAATAATAGCAATAATAATAATAATAATTCATTACGCTGTTTAAGACAGACGTTAGATAAACAATAAGAACAATTACATACATCATTCTAGTATAGTATCACAATGATAACAATTCAGTGATAAAAACTAGTAACTTAGAATCATTTTTGAGGCCTTTCGTTTGAAGGACAGCAAGTAGTGGGGTTGCAGAGGAACGGTGCTTCTCAAAGACACATATCGTCAGTCACTGGATGAGGGATCGTCGCGACGCTGCTTGGCGGGGAAAATTGCGCGATCAATAGCCACTCTCCCTTCGTTTTCCCGCGCGCAATTTTTCCCGCCAAGCAGCGTCGCGGCGATCCCTCATCCAGTGATGGACGATAAGCAGCACCCGCACGGACTGTAAATGTATGAGATCGTATGGGGGTTCTAGCCGCAGGATAAGAGATTTTTATGTTTCCTCCTCTAGTTCTCGAAGTAGTCAGTCTATAAAACGATGAGCAGTTGATTCCACAAGTGTGAGACACTATTTTGAAGACCATACATACATCTCTGAGTTTTCTCCGAGACTCTAAGGTATGCAATCCGAGGACTTTGTTCCTGTGTTGCGATCTAGATGAAAGTCTAGATAAAGATGAAAGTCTGTCTACTTCAATCTCTACTGGGAAACGCAGCGCATTTGACGTCTAGTTCATAGAGACCTGCTTTTCGAGCCTATACATTGGCTTGCGGAGGTCAGCCAGCTTCCAAGTCAGATTCTTCATCCCTTTTCATAAATCTAGTACCAATTCGAGAGCTCAGTAGGGTCAATAGATCTTATTGATTCTGTACGGTATCAAACCCTGCCGTGTCGAGCGAACAGCAGCGCACGCTGCCACTATACCACCCCAGGGGCGGCATGCATGAACGCAGCGAACGGTGTCAGGGAGCCGCTCCGCGTGCCATGCGCGCAGCGTCGAGCAACGGGGCGGCCCCAAAAATCAGGCACATCAACACACGCCACGAGATTCGGGTCGCCCTGTTGCTCGACGCTGCGCGCATGGCAGCGGAGCGGCTCCCTGACACCGTTCGCTGCGTTCATGCATGCCGCCCTAGATCGGGTAATCATCATAGCGAGATACATAGACGAGTCAACCATGGGGTTCTGCAGAGAATGCGGGTGAGGTTTTTCAAAGCTACGTGCTTGCCGTCTATGAACAAGACCACTTGTTTCTGGAACAAGTTTGCTACAAGTCGCCATTCATGGTATTTCTGTTTTCTACCAAATTCTGCCTATTTTCACAGAAAACAAAAATGGCCAGAAGCGGGCAGAAAACAGAAAACTTCGCACACCCCTGAGTTTGGATACAGTTTTCAGTGCGGAAAGGATCCACACCTACCAGCTCGCGTTGCAGCTCATTCAAGTTCTCAGCAATTTTTAGAGAAGAGTATCTACGATTTGCTTTCAAAAATACCGAGTGTTTGGGAAGAATTTCAGTCAACTGGTCAGAATCCGCTGGTATTTCTCTTCTAGTCAATCGTGAGAAAAGAACGCTCAAGTACACTAACAATGAGATCTTGTGGTGCGTTGACATTCCCCACACTCACATTGGAATCCCATTCAGACCCTCGGAAAATATTGGACTCTGCATCACGGCGCTTGGACCAGCACGTGTTTACTGCAGAAAACTTCACATGAATGGGCTCGACAATAATTAATGTTCCGCCACTTCAATGGACTTCAAAACGTCCAAAACTTCCTTGTGGGAATGACGGAAGACGAATGAAGACGTGGAAAATTACAAGTTTGTGTGATGCTACGGAGAAACTCAGCAAAGATAGAGCATTTTGGACGTGTAGGCCTTGCGGAGCAACACCAATTCTTTAACTCATGTTCAAAAGGCATATCTCAAAGGCAGAAAACGGGAAATGTGAGCGACTCATTTGGAGATCATAATTAGAGCTGTTATTAAAGGAACAGGGGCTCTCTACACACCGATGGAGGAGTTGTCCCGCCTTTTGCGGCTCTGATTCCACTCGGGACCACTTCGCTCGCGTTGAGTGGAGCGACGTTTCAAACTGCAAAAACGGGACAACTCCCTCGGTGTGTAGAGAGCCCCTGTCCCGTTCTTAACGCACCTTCAACAGAAACATTTACAGGACAGTGTGTGCTTTCCATAAAGCAGCGTTTTTGCGGGCACCAATACCTAGTAGCCACTCTGTATGGGCTTTCCAATATCCTACCAACTATATTCTCCTTAGTCTGTGTGTACGTCTGTGTGTGTAGGTGATAATGAAAGGAAATTAGTCATGTCGTTAACAATTGACACGCGGCTGTCACACACATACACACATTGTTCGTGCAGCAGTGGTGATTGACCTCGCGTTCGTGCCAATTGGCAAACAAGAGAATAGTCACTTCTGTGTACTGTTCTACTGCATATATTTTGCTTCATTCATGCCTATTGCTTCAACTGTTCATTCATAATCTCTTTCTGGAGAGGTAATGTTTCCAAATCGGGAATGTTCTCGTATCGGAAACCTTTTACTCTCAGAAATATTTTTCTCATGGAATTTCTCTGAACCTTCTCCAAAAGATTGATATCTTTCTTTAGGTGAGGGCAGAAGACAGAAAGGCCACATTCCATTAGTGGTTTTACATACTCTCGTAAACTCGGGGGGTGAATAGGCTCCCAAACATCTTTGGATAGCACCGACAGCTGCTATCCATCCCCCAAAATGGGCGGAGTCGTACCCTCCTAAGGTGCCTGTTGTGAGGGCGTGGGTTGATTTTGAATAGTACTTGGGGAATGGGAGGGTTCCTATTGTGGGGGTACTGGGGAGTAAAATCAGTGCAAATGCGACCACTGCAATGCTGTTGTCGGTCACGGGTACCACTTTCTACCCATGCATCTACAGTACCCCTTGACCGCTGATCTTCTATGACTGCTAAACCACCTTGCTTAAATCGCAAGCAGGGTGCGAAGACAGACAGAACACTTCATATTCAACTTTATATATTGCTTCATCGATACAAAAACCGATTTTAGTGGAATAACTCCATTCATATATAATAGCAAACACTGGAATCAACTTCAACGAAAAAATTACAGAAGTTAATGGCACTGGTCAAAGGTCATAACTTCGTGAACAAAATGAATCTGGACATCGACGTGGAGTAGCACTCATGAAACGCTCAAATAAACACATAAAGATGTTCAACGCACACAGCTTCCACAAAATGAAACTAACAGCTTTCACAGTCCTACCCAAGAACTTTAAAATTACGCTTTCCTAGATGAAAATTCCGCAAAAATTTCTGAACCACTAACAATTAAAAAAATGCGCTGTATATCGAACAAACATTAAAGGTCACCGGCATTCAGAACATCCTACTACATATTCATATGAGGCCGCTCACCTAAGAACTGAGACGATTTGAGACACAAACCTGTATTGCAGGTTTTTCGTTATAGATCGATAGAGGGTGCGAAAAATTCAGACCCTCCTCTCTAAAACTTTTGAGGAAGCTTTGCTAGAGACTAAGTGTTGGAAAAAGATTAGTGTGGTCTCCAAGCTCAGCACACACGCTCGCAAATTTGGTGGAGATAGCAAGGTCAACGGGGTCATACCAGAACGCTTCTAATACTAGAACGCTTACGCCGTCGCAAGCACCCAAATGAAGTCAAAACCATTGTATTTGAGCCAGGGTTGCGCAGACTTGCGATTCGGCGCAATAGGTGATCGTAAAAATTGTGGAACATACTTTAAAAATGAAAATTAGGGAGGGGGGCTCGCGAATTTTTCAGAGAAAAAAAGGATTTTTCTTCAAACTACTTGGTAAGCTAAAATGAGCTCAGAAAATCGCCGCATTTAATGCGTGCCGAGTATGCGTTCACTTCGAAGACAAGGCGGCTTCGACCACATATGGGAACGCGCTGCTAGCTAGTGTAGCACGTGCTCCAATTGTGTTTCAAGTTACAGCACGTGCCCCATTAAAAAACGCTCAAAGCGTGAATGTTACACATTCAACTTAATGTAGAACGAAAAAAAAGAAAGCACACCACGCACTCTTGAGGCCGGGCTCATATGTCGGCAGCCTCTCCCGTTCAATTACCCAGGTATGCGGTACTTGGCCCACCCAGCCGCTGGAGACCTTGAACAGCCACTGGCGGCCCCAGATGGTGGTCGGCGCGGTTGCTGGGCGTCTCGTCCCCGCACTACAAGGATGGACTCTTACAATATCAACCGCCGCCTGACTGTTGAGTGTGTGGCGCGCTTCTGTCTCTCGAGAGCTCTCCCTTTGTGCTTCCCCTCTCTCTCCAGCTCGAGTCTGGCGAGGTCATGGGTCAACGCAAAGCGATAGTTCTGAGAGGAATACTTATAGTACTCATTAACACTTTACGTGATATTTGATTAGAGAAGTTGATTGATTTTCAAGTGTTCGAAATCTGAGATTTCCATATGAAGTAGATCCAACGTATATAGCGCCTGCCAAGTGCGAGCTCTCAGTTCCTCGAAATAAGCGAGATATAAAAGGAAGCCACCCTGGGGTGCCCACATCCGGAAGCCACTTTGGCACGCCCCTTTTACAATCTTTCGAGTTCAATAGTGGCAAGATGAGCGAGGATTTCCGTTCAGTAGCCCGCGATATCCCGTCGAGATGTTGCATGTAACTCAAATAACCTGAGATAAGTCGCAAGTACTTTTGTTTTTCTAGTTTTAAAATTGTTTTAGGAATCAATTCAATTCTAATATCATTCCTCCTCATTCCACTTTCCTATTGCTCCCTTTTTATTGAAACGTTTGTAACGCGAACCAAACCACTTTTGCTTAGGAGACCCTTTTTTTACAGAATCATTTCTTAGATTACGGTAGCCCTCTTCTGGCGCATTTAACTATCGTTCTTGTTCCGAATCAGACATATGGGCCGGCGCAGACGAGCCACATCAGCATGAATCGGTGACGTTTGGCTAGAGCGGCTGACCTTGGGTCTATCCTAGACGTGGTGGGGCCACCCAAGATTTACTCATAGAAATGATGAAAAACTCTGATAAAAGATGCCAGTTACTGCGCTATCAATCATTGTTTTTATGAGGGCTCTATGGAAATTCTTCGACTGGTAGCCTTACCAATTGGCGGTTCATTTCATTTCTGTCTTGAATGGTGGGTGCCCCCCCCCGGCTAGGATAGTGCCTAGACCCTGTACAATTGGGTCATTTTAAAACTCATTTCTCCATTTTTTCGACTTTTAAATTCGAAAAGTATCCTCCATTTCCCCACTACTCGCAGGGTTGGGCTTCACTATCATAGGAATGGTGCGGTTTTGAGAATGATTTCTTCATTTTGATGGTTGTTTTTTTTTCGAAAAACAACCGCTTCGCATCTACGATAGTGATAATACGACTGCGAGTAGCTCGGAAATGAATGCTATCTTATTTGTAGGGAGCCGCGTTGCAACTATTACATATCTTGCAGTCTTAGCAGCGGAGGGGGTTGTTTCAACATTTCCACCACTATGTTTTCGAAAAAAAAAACAACTTGACTCTCAGAGCTTGACGATATTGTAGAAGGGAAACCCTTGGAAAAAGTTGTGAAATTTCTGAAAGTTGGGCTCCGCAGAAAAGGTCAAGGATTTGGCATAACTCCTAAATGTCGTGAAACTGTCTTATTGGAGTTGGCTCTCAACTTGATTTTTCAAATGTAGTGAAATTGTCGAATTGATTTGGCTGTGATGATACTATATGCAGATAACATAATCATTAAATGTAGTGAAATTGTTGCAAACGGATTTGGCAGGAGCTCTATGAATTATCAGAGTCAAATCACGCGTCAGAAGTGATTTTTCTTGGAGCGCATATTGAATAAAATGAGAACAAGAATAAGTCTAGCAGCAAAAACGTTTCCATACAATGTGAACCGTAAAAGCGTTGTTGACACGAAGACATAGCGTCAGTAGCTAATAAATTGTGTTAGAATTCATTTTCATGATTTTTATCTAATCGGTGAGGGAAGGTCTGGTACCTAAGTGGGAGCTACACTGAAAAGGCAGAATAACATTCGAAAACCTTATTTCTAGCCCCTAAGGCGACATTTCGTTCAGCAGTAATTAAGAAGTAGTTTTTGATTTTGTCTTTATTTGCTCGCCAGAGGACCTTCTGACGCGTGATTTGACTGTGATAATTCATAGAGCTCCTGCCAAATCCGTTCGCAACAATTTCACTACATTTAATGATTATGTTGTCTGCATATACCAACAACAGCCAAATCGATTCAACAATTTCACTACATTTACGAAATCAGTTTGATAGCCAAATCTAATGGAACAAATTCACGACATTTTAGAGCAATGCCAAATCCTTAACCTTTTCTGCGGAGCCCAACTTTCAGAAATGGGCTTTTGGCTTTTGTGAACCATATCATGCCCAACATTTCATTTCATTTCATGATGGTTAGAAAATGAGTGATCTGTTGCTCGCACAACGTTTCTTTGTATTGAATCACTTTCAATCGAAAAAAAGTGAGAGTGATAGGGTCCGATTTTTTTAAATTTGTTATTTCTATCGGACCAAAACTGATACGGCTCATCGTCGAGCATGGTCAAAATCTGTAGAAATTATTCTCCAGAAGTTAAAAATCATATAATTTTACGGGACGTAACGTTTACGAATCCAATAACCCTAATCGTTTCCTTATAGCTCATCACCTTTAATGACATTTCGATAACAGGAAAACCCGTTCACGTTAATGATCTCTACGGAAAGAAAGCGCTAAACTGCTAATTTTTAAGGGCTCATAACTTTCATAGTCTTGGCTTTTTCAAAATTTATTGAAAGAGGGCCTAAATCTTTTGTACCCTGCATCGATCCAATTCGGAAAAACCAGGAAGAAAAAGATTATGTGTTCCAAACCTTCTCGATTCCTAGGCGAAGTGCCTCCTATGTACAAAGTGTTTCGCCAGTATTTGGACGTCCACCATCTTTTTTCGTTAGAATGTGCCACAGAGCTCAGCTTGGGTTTTCTAAAGAAAAAAGGATTGAGAAGTCAATCTTTCATGGGTCTGTCCTTTCTGAAAAGCATACCTATAATATCAACAAACGAGCTCTGGAGGCCTATCCAAAGCCATGATGCATTTGTAAACTTTAAATCCTAAAATATAACGAAATTTAACAAAGCGGTATTCAAAAAAGATTTCCAGGTAACGAGGAAGAGTTACAATAAACGACAAAGAAAGAAGGGGGAGTTTTATTCACACTACCGTTCGTACATAGATTATGGTTAGGTGACGCGCAGGGAAGTTTTTTCGAGTATTTATAGTCCATTTTCAATAAATTTCTCGAGAATCAGCCTTTTCGGGTCAATAACGCTATTAAAGCTACTCACCGAGATTTCTATGTATTTAAACCAAAAAAATTCGGAATGTAAATTCCAGATCGTTGTACACTGCACATAGAGCTCAGTACTTGTACACTGTACGGAACACTAAAAATTCCACTCAACAGCTTTGTCTCTTTTTAACGGATTCCTAGGAATCACTATGAACTTAAGTAGCTCTTCTCACCAGGATTTTGTCTATTTTTTAATTAAAAAGTTTTCAAATGAAAAATAGTGATTTGAGGGAATTTTTTCAAAGATGATGCTACAGGCGCGATTCTGATCAGAACCTACGAGCAATGTGTCATTCTCTGTTTCAGAAACCACTATCGTACAAGTGGGGTGGCTGTTTTTGCCAATAAAGGACCGAATAAAATGCATCTGAGTATCTAAGAACAACAACATTCCGATGATAATAATACAGAACTTTTTTCAGCAATGGGAGCCATGAATGAGTGCAAGTTAGGAATAAAAGTCAGACTTATCACATGAAAAGAAGAAAGGTGGCAGAGGAACAGAACAGATTAAACCCATGGCGAAGGTTGAGCGATCGATGAAAATGATTTGAAAATGATGATGACGCGTCATCCTACTACCTTAGGGAAACTTTGGGGAGTAAAGTTATATGTCACGTTGGGGAGTGAAAGAACACGTTATCACAGGTGATGTGGCACGTGACCAGTGTCACTCCCTGAAGTATTCCCTAAGGAGTGAAATTTACCGTGCCCAATACCCTCACAAAAATCATGCGTTTCGCCGCGCGCGGCGTTTACTCCCTAAAGTGGAAAATGGTCCCCCGACTGAAAAAGTGTCAAAACAGGCCACGCCCACCTGTTATTCACCCCCCGAGTTTATGAGAGTATGTTGTGTACGCTTTTGTCAGTACTTCTTTGTCACACACGGACAGCACGGAATGTTTGCAATGAAGCCTTTTTGACGATGGCCTTGTGATGTTGCGAGAAATTCAGTTTGCAATCATTCTGGAACCAGAAGTCTTTACGCTTGACACTGATACTAAAGCATGGTTTCGAAGTGTAAAATCGCGAGAGAGACTAGATGCCCCTAATCTCGTATGAAAGGTCTTGTCAGGTGCCCTAGGTAAATTCTAACTTTAAGACCATTCTAGAATTTTGTTCGAAGCTGACTGTATAACAGCGATGTCCTCTTGACGCGATAGTTGCCTAAACACTTTGATATCATCTGCGAATTCTTTACAGACCACACCGCAACTCTCCAAAATCAGTGGTAGGTCAGCCGTGTACACAGCAAACAAAATAGGTGACAACCCACCCCCTTGTGGCACCCCACTCCTTACTGCCCTTGACGATGAGAAACAATCACCAACATTGACTTGAAAACTTTACCAGACAGGTATGCCTTCAACCACCCACAGACTTAGGAGAGAACCTAAACAGGCAGCAGCGACTGTTTATCCATACGTGTTCCATCTCACTGTTTTACCAGAGGAGGTGCTCTACGAGTTTCAACAAGCTTCAACTTGCCAACTTGCTGCGTATTCAGTGCGATAAACGATGTGGATGAACGGTCGCTGCTGCCTGTTCAGGAGGCCCCTAGACTAAGGGATGGAATTTTAGCTGCTCCATCTTGAACAATATCTTGGAATGGTCCACCTTATCAAATGTTTTCGAAAAGTCAAATGACGTAGCATGCATGCCTCGAATCTAGGAAATGTGTCCAATCGTTAAAACATTCGAGCACATTTGTTTCTATCGATTTTCGGGGTACAAACCCATTCTGATTTCTTGGGATGATAGCATTAGATTTCAAGTGATCCATTATGTGATCCTTCATGATATTTTCGGAAAGTCTACAAAATTAAGACGTAATACTTGCTGGTCTGTAATAACTAACAAACGAGGAAGGATCTTTCTTTGGGATAGAAGTGACAAAAGAGTGCATCCATCTGCAGGGGATTTCAGATTTCCAAAGGGATTGATCGAAAAGGTAGGCCAGGGTTTCGGCAATAATGAGGGCGACATTTTTTACGAAATTGGATGAGATAGAGTCCGGAGATAGCTATTCTGACTCGGACAAAGCTTTTAAATGTTTATACAAACCAGCTCTCTCGAGAAATGGGAAGCTTACCATCTTTAACTCGAACGTCCGATCAAATGAAGGTAATTCTCCATCAGATTCACTGAATACCCCAAAGAACTCGTCAGCCAGCAAGTTTGCTTTCTCTTAGTCTAAGACTGCTATTCGATCTTCGTTTTGCAAAGATGGGATTTTCCGAGAAGTTTTGAGTTTTTTTTTGTTTAGCAGCTTGTAAGTTTCTCTTTTGTTATTACTATTATTCGCCTTCTTTTTCAAATTTTGGTTATACTGTTTTTTTTTGGGAGTAGATCAAAATTCTGGGAGTTATGCATTGCATTACAAGAGTTTCCTGCGTGGGCTTGATTGAGCACAGTGTAACTGATTTCCTTAGAAACATACTGTAGCGCGCAAGTCTTTTTTATAAAAAAAAGCGTTGGTGGCGTTTTTTGCCCATGCAGCTTTAAGAAATATTGTCGCGATTCCGCCGCAACTCTTCCGGCTCAGCGCCTGCCAGATGGGTCGCGGGGAAGATGCGGGGCTGAACCGCGGACGATTATTCCTTGACCAAACCGCGCTAAGGTCGCGGGAGATTCTCGGGAAGTCGAGGTAGATTAAAGCGTGAGTCACGAAGAAGTCGCTGGAGAGTCGCGGGACAGTCCGGGATCGCGGTGGAGTAGCGGGCAGTAATGGAAGAGTCGCGGCAATATTTATCAGAGAAAGCGATATCTTGCTTCAAATTTGACGAAATTAGTTTTTGGGATAGCTTTCGTGTTCCTCTCAGTCAGGCAAGTTCAATGGTACGTAAACAGAGTCTTTCCAAGTCTGGTATCATGTTAAAAAATGTGTGTATTCCTTCCAAAATTCACATCGACCTCAGTTCAAAACATCAAAAGTTTCTGCTATGATGATCGTCTGACCAGTTCATAATGAGGGATTTTGCGGTGCAAGTATGCAACTTTCGATGCACTTGTAAAGTTGAATCTGTTTTTTTAACAAGAACGTATTGAACTCAAAGAAAGCTATTCAGAAATTACTTTAAATTTGAAATCGGATCACTTTGAAGCAAGTTATGGCGATGCGGCTCTTTGTGAGAGCAAAAAAACGCCGCAAAACGCTTTTTCTGCAAAAATATGCGTGGTACTACAGGGGCCCAGGCTGTTGAGCACAGCGAGGCACTCTCCGCAATTCAGATAATTCATGGATCCTGAAGCACGCCCACAAGTACGCCGCGAAGCGGAGTGGGTGCACACTTTGTTCTACATACGCTAATAACAGTAAAGTGCGCATCGTACTGAGATGAAGAGCAACATCGATGAAAACTAGGGTGTTCATGTTTATTGAAAAGCACTGTACAGTCGGCGAGTATCTCACTGAGATCTTTGGTACCCTGCTTCCGGCGTATTTTTTTCTGGCGCACACTCAGTGCACACATGTTGCAGCAGGAGAATTGAATTCTCACGTCAGACTCGCTTTCTAACGTTGACAGGAAACGGTAGCACTCATGAGCCGCCTTCAACACTTATCGCTCTATGGTGTTTGCCTCCTAGGGAGCATTTCTGGCGAAATCAAGGCATTTCTCTGATTCACCAAATTTGGCTACGTTTTGGGAAACTCGTTCCTCGAAACCAGTGGGATTTCGCCAACATTCGATAGGCAGATTTTTATTGCGTTCTTCTGGGCTCGGAAGCAACCCGTCGGGCAAGAAAACCATCCCACAACCACTTGGTCAAGTCCAACAAGGAAGATTACCTCGGGTGTCGATCCGACCCTGTTGAGCGTGCTCTGAACCCTACCCACATACTCACACTCACATTTTCGAGTTTCCCTAGCTCTCTAGCGTTTGCCAGACAAAAATATTCGCGAGTTTCAATACGAAAGGGCAGAAATAAAAATTGTTTGCCACTTATTACCCTGAAAATTGAAATAAATAAGTAATGACATGTGATGACATTTCGCGCCCCATTATTGAGTCAAGTGCATTGTAAATAAAGTGCCAATTGTACTAATGAACTCTCTACCTCCCGCCTTCGTTACCTCACACTTATACAGTTTTATTTTGTGTATGCTCCATTTGACCCATGTCACCAGATGACTACTCTTGCAGGTGTGTTTTGTTTCAGAAGTGGGATGAAAGGACGGAAAAATAGCAAAGCCAGCTCGAAAGGGCTAGCCGCAGCTCTAAAGCGCGTATGCCTTTACCTTCCTTTTAATACACGCGCAAGCGCATGTGGCAACAACACAACATGTAATCAAAAAACAACAAGTTTGCAGCTTATTACGTCAGAAGCAAGGGGAATCTGTTTCTCTAAGATGTAGGTAACGACTAACATCTCTTTTAAAAGTGTGAATTTATCAGATTCACTAATTACTCTACTCATATTTGCATACCCCGCTCCAGGTGAAGAAGATGCGTGCAACAGACGACCTGGGTCGGCGAAAATCAAGCTTAAACCTCTAACCTCTCGTGTTTGAAGCAACCAGCCCAAGAAACGAGGGTCTTTTGACCTTTACTTTCCCACTAAGAATACTGTACACTAAAAGTATGAGATTTCATTTACGCCTTGAATGACAAAAACCATCAACAACTACCATCTAGTATTCATCAAGAATTGAGAGCAATATAATTAGTAGAAAGTCGACATCCTTCCCTGCCTCTGAGCGGTGGAGTGGTTTTGAGTGTTCCCGACCGATTCGACTTGTTATTGGAAGCTCGTCAACAACAATTCTGATAGAGGATATCATTACTGGCTACTCGTGGATATAATCCTCACGGCTGCTGAACTACCGCTTATATCGACTACGTGGTGGTGTTATATACATACATTTACTGTGAAGAACTGTGTTTCCCCCCGGCGGCAGGGGTCCATTACATTGTTTTCGAAGAAAGTGCCGCCTCGTAAGGTGTATTTTTCTGGAATTCTCATATCTCGTTCGATCTCTTCAGTTGGCTGGATAGTACATTTTTGGACTTGTCTCATGGCGTCTAATATATTATCTGGACTCATAGTTGATCATGATATTGCTAATGCGGCTATTAACATTGTGAAAGAAGACAAGTCTCTACCTGGTCACGTGAAAGATGTGCTGATCTATCTATGCCAATCGAAGGAACAAATGGAGCTTTTGATTAAGAGAAATCTGGAGCTGGACGAAAAAGTCCGGACCCTCACTTTTGAGAATGGCAGGTTGGGAAATCAGTGTTCTTGCTCACAGTCCATTCATCCTGAGTCCGTTAATGTTACCGTAAGATCGCAGTCTGGGCATGATATCCCGTTGAAAAACCCTAATACCGAAAACAACGTTCCAATTACTGTATGTGCAGCTCCGATCTCAACACAATCTTTTACCCCATATTTTGAGCGTGAATGGGAAAGACGTAGGTCATTAATACCACATGGTGTACCAGAATCTTTATCTACTAGTGTTAGTGATAGACTGAACCATGATTTTGTGGGTGTCATGAATGTACTCTAATTTCTTAAAATTGAGTGTTATCCGAAGTCGGTGTATAGAATGGGAAAGCGAGAGTCAGGAAAGAACCGCCTTCTAAAAATTGTTCTTCCTGCCTCTCGTTTTCAGAAAATAGCTTTGAGCAGAGCATCTCGGCTCCGGTACTTCCCAAATGGACGGCTCTATCTCAGGGAGTCTGTTCCATTTGAAGGAAGAAGAAGACGACGAGAGCCTGGAAACGCTCCTGTTAGCAGGCATCAGGAGGCAGGTGCCGATATCTCCCGATCAAATGGGGATCATGGAGCGTTGGTCAACTTGCAAAATGATGTGCATGCGATAGGGACTTGTCCACAATCACAGAGAACTTTGAACTGAATGACGCTCAATATTCAGTTAATGTAGTAAAATGTTTTTATGCTAACGTAAGATCTGTTGCGAAAAATTCGGACCATATTGAGCTTGTTCTCTGTGATTGTTATGACATATCGTCCATCACTGGATGAGGGATCGCCGCGACGCTGCTTGGCGGGAAAAATTGCGCGATCAATAGCCACTCTCCCTTCGTTTTCCCGCGCGCAATTTTTCCCGCCAAGCAGCGTCGCGGCGATCCCTCATCCAGTGATGGACGATATGTAGAGTTCGCGCAATAACTTTAGTCTGATGAATGGAAGGGGCTGCGGCGGTAGATCACCCCGCGCAAATCGAAACCCCATCCTCCAGTGAGACCGCCAACCCCGCGCGGCCAACCGCCTGGTCCAGGCGTCAGACTAAATCGAAAACGGAAACCATAGAGTTCGCCCAATTAAATTAGTCTTATTAATGGACGGGGCTGCGATGGTAGATCACCCCGCGCGAATCGAAACTTCATTCCCCACTGAGGCCGCCAACCCCACACGGCCAGCCGCCTGGTCCATGCGTCAGACTAAAATGAAAACGGAAACTGTATGTTCACTGAGACTTGGTTGAATTCATCTCACTCTCTCGCTTCGTTGTTGTGTACTGCAAGTAACTATCAGGCTATACGTTGTGATCGGTTTCGGAAACAGGGTGGTGGTGTTATGATTTTCATTAAAAACGGTTTTGGGTACACAGAAATTTTCTCTGAATCCCTAATGGATGCGTATGAAATACTAGCAGTCAACGTTCTCTTTCAATGTCACAAATTGCGTTTCATTCTTGTTTACAGAACCCCATCGTACCCATCTGGGCAAAATGACGGGTTAATAAATGCTCTCAGCGATCTGGTGACATGCGAACATCCTCCCGTTATCACTGGAGATTTCAACAACCCTGATTTTGATTGGGATAATCTGGAAAACCCGATGACACCATTATCTTCTTCTTTTGCAAGCTTTGTAAACTCACACGACTTAAAACAATACGTTACCTTGCCGACACGAGGGAACAATATCCTCGATTTGGTATTAGCAAATGATGAACAACTGGTAAAAATGTTAACCTTAATCCGCCTGTTAGTTCTGGTGATCTTAATAGTCTTCCTTTCCATTTATCATTTTCTTTTCTTGAGTCTGAAGTGACGTTCTACCGGTACTTCAGAGGCTGCGATGTTGGTGGACTTTCAGCCTACCTCCTATCTGTGGATTGCAGACAGTCATTCGAAACAGTACAAACAGTCAACGCCAAATATGAGATGTTTTTGGATATATTACATCCCAGCATCGACTTATTCGTCCCTATGAAACTTTCTTCCACCTTATTTTCAAGACATGTTAGATCATATAGGTTGTTTGTTTAAAGTAGCTGTCACCACAAATCTTGATAGTGATTGGGAGAAATTTAATGCTTTCTCAAGTTAATTCACTAGTCTGCTCAAAAAATACAACCAAAGTGTCGAGAAAAAAATTATCGAGAGTAACAACAAGAGAGGATTTTACAAATTCTTGAAGAAGAAACTTAAACCCACAACCACGATCCCCAGCCTGAGAAAAGGAGGAGAAGTGGCAACTTTAGATCAGGATAAAGCAGATCTCTTAGCAGATAAATTCGGAGAGGTGTATAGTGCGAGTGATGATATTTTACCACCGTTTGATCCTGAAGTTAATTTTGAAATGAACACTTTTCCATGGTTTGAAGGTATTACGATATTTGAGCTCATCAACAATTTACCCTGTTCGTTTTCATTAACTCCAGATTATGTGCCGGCTGTTTTTCTGAAAAGTATTGGGCATATCATTGCTGAGCCCATTGTGTATTTGCTCAACCAATCATTATGTTATTCGGAAATTCCGTCAAGATGGAAACATTCCTTCGTAACTCCCCTGCTGAAAAAAGAGCCCGCCAGTTCGGCAGGAAATTATAGGCCAGTGAGTATAACCTCCCACTTGTGTAGAATTTTCGAAAAGGTTTTGAAAAAACATATAATGTCACATTTGGAGAGGAACTCTATCATTCCCCCGAATCAGCATGGATTCATGCCAGGTAAATCTGTGGAAACAAATCTTCTGGATTCTGTCAATGACTGGACTGAGTACATGGATGCTAAGAAGGGCTGTGATGTAGTATATTTTGATTTAGCCAAGGCTTTTGATCGTGTAGATCATTGTAAGTTGATTCACAAAATCACCAAACTGAAATTCCATCCCCTGGTTATAGAGTGGTTGAGGGGTTACCTTGAGAAAAGAAGTTTCCAGGTGAGAATAGGTTCATGCTTCTCAACGGTCAGAGAAGCTAGCAGCGGAGTGCCACAGGGCGGAGTACCGTCTCCAATCTTGTTTGTATTGTACACTGCCGAGCTCCCTGCAATTTGAGAGAGATGCGGTGTCAAATGCAAACAATTTGCAGATGATGTCAAGATTTATAGAATGATTGAAAGTTCCGATGACCTTATCAAGATGCAAGCAGCTTTAGACCAGATTTACAGCTGGTCACTCAGTTGGGAGCTACCTTTAGCCCCTGAAAAAACTATTTACATGAGAATTGGAGTTCCAAGCTACCCAAGTTTTTATAAACTTGCTGATCAAGCTTTGAATTCAGTGGCTTCGGTAAGAGACTTAGGGTTTCACTATGATGGTAATGTGGATTTAATGAATCATTATAAGCATCTGAGCAACAAGGCTTTTTCGCGCACTTTCCTCATCTTTAAAGCACTTTCTACGTGCGATAAAGATGTTCTTGTAAGAGCATTTAAAACTTATATAAGGCCAATCATGGAGAGTGGGTCGTCGGTTTTTGCTCCATTTTGCTCCACATGAAAAGAAAGACATTTCCTTGCTAGAGAGAACCCAAGATAATTTCACACGTAAATTATTTGCAAGGGCTTTCCAGTTTCCGTACAGTAGCATACCGAATTCAAAGAACCGGAACAGGAAGTTGTTGCTACACACGTTAGAATCTCGGCGGAAGGTTTGTGATGTCGTCACCGTCGCTAAAATGTTATCAGGTGTTATGAGAGTAGACGCTTCTAAGTTTTACCGTATAATTCATTCTAGAACCAGAGGTGGTACAGAGAAAATTTCATATGTAATCCCAAAAAGTACACTAAGGTCCTGCTCGTTTACGTGCAGGGCTGGGTCCCTCTGTTTCATTTAGAGAAGGGATACCTGCCGTTTGATCTGGAGTGAGATCATTCAAACGTATTGCGCGAAAGACGTTACTGTGTTTTTAACAAGAAGTTCGGTGACGGGATGGAGATCACTATGTATCAGCGATTCATATCTGCGCTCAATCTATACATTACTAACTTGCTGTGTTTTTGTGTTTCTCACGTGTGCCTTATGCATCGTATTTAATAAATAAATAAATAAATAAAGTCTGCTAGGGCGAAGAAATTGGTAGTCATTTACTGTCAGATTGACGGTCCTCTTCCCTCAGAGCGGTAGACAGCGGGCATGCTCTTTAGGACTGTATGACAGGGAGTGACTTCAGTAAAATCCTGGAAATAGCGACTAGGTTGCCGCCTACCGTTTCTGCATAAATGATCACTGAGAGGCTGAAGATGTCTGCTAGAGTACTGCACTTCAATTGTAGAAAACATATCCCCAACGTCAACCCCGGTCGGTGGCATACATTTATTTCATGGAGCGCGCCTCACATCTCTCCTCGCTATACGGGTATGGTAGGAGGTATATCAGCTCTCACAAGGCTTCTGAGCAGTACTGTAAGCCCACTCATTTTCATCGCCATAAAGCCGCTTGGCTTACTCTCAACACCCTAAGGCATCGCAGTGGATTGAAAGCTTGTGTGAAGGGCTCAGGCAGTAGACCAAACACAATCAACAAATCACATATCGTCCTTCACTGGATGAGGGATCGCCGCGAAGCTGCTTGGCGGGAAAAACTGCGCGCGGGAAAACGAAGGGAGGGTGGGTCTTGATCGCGCAATTTTTCCCGCCAAGCAGCGTCGCGGCCATCCCTCATCCAGTGACTGGCGATACCTCGGTACCCTGCGGCAGCCAGGGCACGCAAAAACGCACACAAGAGTTAAGCTGTTCTCTCATTACCCCTTCCCTCAGCTTCGATCGTCCCAGTCTATCGTCAATCACTGGATGAGAGATCGCCGCGACGCTGCTTGGTGGGAAAAATTGCGCGCGGGTTAACGAAGGGAGGGTGGCTATTGATCGAACGATTTTGCGCCCAACTGCTGAGCGCGGCTATCTCCCTGTGAGACACCAACGATAGCTTTTGTCTTCATTGCAATCTTTTATTTCATATTTCTCTTTATCGCTTGTCGTTCGTCTCTTTAAATCGAGGGGACCGGGAGAATCGTTGCGAGAGTGAATAACCCATTTAAGATTTTGAACTTTCTTGTTTTCCAGTTATATCAGTGCTCCATCGTTCCCGCGCTCGTTTCTCCTGTTTCTGAGAATTTATAGACAGTGTTCACGATAACAACGATCTCCAAGCTGCCACCGGAAATTGAGAGCTATGGGATACCATGCAACAATGATATTGGAAAAACGGCTAAAAGATGTTATAAAAAGCCTTATAAGGCCCTGGAGCTTGGATGCGCTAAGCCAGGCGTACCAGTTTCATCGATTGTCAACAATGGAGTGTACGGGGTGGGCATGGCTCATCAGTGTTTTGTGGTCGTGTAGAGCTACTGTGTTTGTTGGTTGGATGCGCAGAAAGGGACGCACCTAGTGGCAGTTCGGTTAGCACGTAGAGTTTGCACAATAATTTTAGTCTGATGAATGGACGGGGCTGCGGCGGTAGATCATCTGCGCGAATCGAAACCGCATTCTCCAGTGAGGCCGCCAACCCCGCACGAGCAGCCGCCTGGTCCATGCGTCAGACTAGATCGAAAACGGAAACCATACGATGCGCGCAAAGGAAAGCCCCTGCCTTTGCGTCGTCGCTGGAACGCTTCGCGCGGCAATGTTGGCCAGCCGAGCCTCCACTAGGCGCCTCTCATTGTGTGCATTCGATCAACAAGCCAGACTTTTCACCGTTTTTCCAACACTATTGTGGGCCCTAGGGCCAGTAGCAATCTCCCAATGTGGTGACTTTAAAGAAGCAGCCAATTTCAGGTCGGTGACGCCTAGATGCCTTCTATGGTTGCCACATTACTAGGGCGTATTTACCACTTCCCGAGAGCTTTTATGAAACCATGTGATGATAGTTGTAGGTATGGGACGCAGCATCGATAGCCCGTTTCCAGAATCAGCTAAATGCCTCAGAGGTGTACTGGAGATTCTCGAAAGTGGGCATTTACATACTCTGCCGACGCGTAGCTAGATGCCTACGAGGGCGCGGCCTGAAACGCCGCCCCATTCCATGTAGCGAGAATTTAAGGGTTTTAGCCACGATAGCTAAAACCCGCATATTCTTGTGTCATTCGAACCATTGCTCTCTCTGACGCTAAACCCGTATATTCTCGCTATAATTTTGTAGCGAGAATCTACGGATTTAGCGACAGCCTGTGTTGAATTCAATCTCAAACCCGCGTTGGCTACGCGGAACACAGGGATGCGGTTTGAACAGTGTTGGCACAGTCAACCCACGGATAACTTGACACTCTGTGGGTGGTCGTGGAGGGTGACCCCGTGTCGCTCTCTGCAAGACCTTGCAAGGGATAATTTTGGCCGCTGGTATGCTGCAGGCCGTGGGGAAGAAACGGCGATGCGCTCGATCGCAGCGGGGATCGTCTTTCTAGTACAGATCAAGACTGGGTGGGTCGATCGACCGTGTGCTGCAACGAGAATAAGCGTAGAATATGCGGGCGCTGTAGCGAGAATTTACGAAGAATATGCGGGCGCTGTAGCTAAAATTTCACCAACTGAGGCTAAACTTTCCGTAATTTACGTAAATTCTCATGTCAAAATTAGACTGGATGCCTCCGAAACCCTGGGCATCTCTGGTTTCCGTGTGCGGCATTTAGCTACGCGTTGGCGGAGTAGCTTTTTCAAGAGAAAAGGGGTACACGGATAGCAGTAATCAGAGCGTTCGAAAGATTGTCTCGGATTCAGCTAAAAACTTTTTACTAGAGGTTGTTTTGGATGCTGATTACGAATCTGAGGCCCATTTGTTAATATTTGCAAAACTCCGTACATTCGGCCTGAAGCTTTAAAGGCAATGTTCACGATGGAAATCCCTTTCCTGTTTGATTGCCCATCTTGAAAAACGATCTCATTCTGATTCCAATGATGTCTCTGCAATCGTATCTACATGACAGTTATGGTCCCTCAAAAATTGAGCCAGGGAAGCACAGTGAACAAATTGTGCGGGGCTTGTAACTCCCGTCTTTTGCAGCCGATGTATGTGAGCTGACCTGACAATGAGTGAAGAGAGAAGTTGAGAATGAAGGGAAGAACGGGGCTTGTGATAGGAAACCATCGCTCATCTCATGATCTCGAGTGTTCCAATGTTAACGTCGAGGGGCGGAAAGGGGCCGGACTTTCCCAAAGCGGTGGGTTTCGCCCATTTTTTTTAGCCGTTTTGCGGCTCCCGGGTAGCTTTCGTCCCGTTTCTTCGACGCTGTTCTGCTTCTGAGAGGCACGAGAAGCGTTTGTCATGGAAAATCCAGTGATGAAGTTTATCGTGAACAGTCTCTTTAAAATGGGGGAACTTTCGCTGGCCAAATGCGACTTTTGACGATTTCCAGAATGCTACGATCCAGCCGTCTCAAAACTTCAACATAAGGGTTATTTGGGCTGCCTAGCACAAATCTGGTGTCGGTTTATCGATTTCAGATGGATTACGGTATGTAACGGTGGGTATACGCTCTCTCACTGTCTCTAACCTCAGCTCCGCACCAGCACGCGTGAAAACTATGAGAATTTTATAGCCTTCACACAAGGATCACGTAAGCCCTTGAAATTTTCTCGAAAATAAAACATTTCGCAGCCAAAAATCAAATTTGCCAAGATTTTAGATGGCTATATAGGCAAACCTGATTTTATACTTACAGTGAGCGAATAATGGAAAAACATCTGAAAATTGTTGAGCAAGGCCACAACAACTTCTAGGAAATTGAAGTTGAGCTCAGAGTAGGAGTAGAGCATGTGAAATCTATAGAGGAGATGTATTGATAAAAGCTATCGTCCATCACTGGATGAGGGATCGCTGCGACGCTGCTTGGCGGGAAAAATCGCGCGCGGGAAACGAAGGGAGAGTGGTTATTGATCGCGCAATTTTTCTCGCCTAGCAGCGTCGCGGCGATCCCTCATCCAGTGATGGACGATACGTACGATTCGACGTTAATCTCTCAATAATCTTTGCTAGGAATCATTGACGCACCGATTGAACATTTAAACGTTTCGCCCGTCATTCCTATCAGCTGGCAGCGGAGGTGGATCGCTGCCAGCCCGCCGGGGCCAATCTCTCTTGCCCCCCCCCCTACACAACGAGAGAGGTGACCCTGCTGTGGTGGGGTGATAAGTGGACGGGTTCGCAAGGAAAATTGCAACGCTTTAGCGCCCCTTCTCAGAGCGCACTTTCTTCAAGAAGTCGCCACTCTCGGACGGGCACGACCCCATATCCGCGGTATCGAGCGAACCCCTTTTCGCCTCGCGAGCTAATCCTCTTTTCTCCACAGTGGCGAAGAAAGTCACTACAATCACAGTCACGCAATGACATCCGGTAGCTGCCACCCTCTGGGGGGATCGCTACTGGCCCAGATTTCTCAATTTTTGATAGAAATTCAAACACCGTTTTTATCTTCCCTCTGTCTTATGAGGATCCAAGGGAGGACGGAGTACGTGGTGGCGTCGGCGCCAGCCGGCTGGCAGCAGTGGCCGATCTCGGGCGAGTCGCCCCAACAGCGAGATCGATGGCTCCCTTACTCTTTGATTGGCGATCGACGGAGATCACGCACGCAAGATCAGAGCCTTTTAGTAGAGAACAAAATCGTCAATCACTGGATGGGGAATCGCCGCGACGCTCTTGTTTGGCAGGAAAACCTGCGCGCGGGAAAACAGAGGGAGAGTGGCTATTGATCGAACGATTTCGCACCCAACTACTCAGCGCGGCCATCTCCCTGTGAGACACCAACGATAGTTTATTCAAACAAAAGGGGTAGCGAATTCCTATATCGTCATTCACTGGATGAGGGATCGCCGCGACGCTGCTTGGCGGGAAAAACTGCGCGATCAATAGCCACTCTCCCTTCGTTTTCCCGCGCGCAATTTTTCCCGCCATGCAGCGCCGCGGCGATCCCTCATCCAGTGATGGACGATATTTAAGCGAATGAATCGTTGTGAATAATATGTATGAGTGTATCGTCAGTCCCTGGATGAGGGATCACCGCGACGCTGCTAGGCGGAAAATTGGGCGATCAATAGCCACTCTCTTTCCGTTTTCCCGCGCGCAATTTTTCCCGCCAAGCAGCGTCGCGGCGATCCCTCATCCAGTGATGGACGATATATAGTACTGATATTGGAGCACCAGTAGTTGGCAAATAGTCGGCAGAAATATTCGCACTCATGCCCACCCGGAGTTCCAATCCCTTGAAAAAATCGGTAAAAACTTCGCACTCATAACAGAATCTCGCCCACCCGGGGTTCCAACCCCTCGAAAAAACCAGAGAAAACTTCGCACTAATGTCAGAAACTGCCCTCCCGGGGTTTCAACCCCTTGAAAAAATTGGAGAAAACTTCGCACCACCCATATCAGAATCTCGCCCTCCCGGGGTTCCAACCCCTTGAGAAAGTCGGAGATAACTACGCAGAAATCATGTCAGAATCTCGCCCACCTGGGGTTCCAACCCCTAGAAAATTCGGGGCTTGTGTCCTCCTCTGAAAGTACTTCAATCCCTCAAAAAACTCAGGGGCTGTTCGCTTTAATATAGGAAATCATCACTTTTTTTGTTTGAAAAAACGGTTGAGTTCCACGCACAGGTCCTGATCTCGTGTGCGTGATCTCCTCCGATCGCCAATCATCGAGCGAGCGAGCCATCGATCTCGCTGTCAACGCGACTCGGCCGAGAGTGGTCACTGCTGCCAGTTCGCTGGCTCCGGCGCCACCCCGTACTCCGTCCTCCCTCTATACCGTCCACGATAGCAAAGGTCTCCGTGTTATCACTAGAAATCGAGGGGCAGAGAATTTTCTGACAGCGATGTCTTAGCATTTTGAAAAGTCAAAAACGACCAAAATGTCGCCAGAAGAGTGGCAAGTTACGCGCCACCTATTTGTGTGAATTGCGATGAAGGATGCGTAGAAAGAAGATTTTGACACGCGATGGGATTCGGAAAAGGAAGTTAAGGCTAAAACTGACTACGGAAGGTTCTAGACATTTCGCAAATAGTCACCAGCTCGTTTGTCTCTTAAATTTTGATTTCGTAAGTCATGTCAAGCAAAAATATTGCGCTTCTGATATGCTGTGTTCCAGGTTAGCTCTGTTGGTTTGTCATGTCATTGTTATGTCATCTACTGGCAGTAATCAACTTTGGATTGCAGGCTTGTGCCCTTTTACTTAGTTGTTGTTTCATTTCATGCATTTATTCTAATATGTTTCACGCAATAAAAACTTCATGCAGGTGATGAAGGCACATCGGTTGAAACTGTTAGTGCACTGACATTTGCAGTGTTCGCTATCTCAATATGTGCGGTAATTCTGAATGTTCTTGCACTCGTCATACTTATTCAAGATCGCAAGGCCTTACTGAAGGTAATTCCTTCGAATCTCACGTACCTCAAAAATTGACGAAAAAGTGACGAAGGCATCTAGAGTTCGCGCAATCATTTTAGTCTGATGCATGGACGGGGCTGCGACGGTAGATCACCCCGCGCAAATCGAAGTCCCATTCTTCAATGAGGCCGCCAACCCCGCACGGCCAGCCGCCTGGTCCATGCGTCAGACTAAAATGAAAACGGAAACCGTATAAACACTTTGAAATTTGTACTTGTGACTCCACGTGATTTCAGTGCTTATGAGCACAGTACACCGTCAGTAATAAGATTTTTAATTTGCATGTGGTATAGTGCCCTCCTGTAAAATATGTGCCAAGTGCGAGATCTCAATCCTACCAAATAAGCGTTATAGAGGCTACAACCACTGGCCCGGCTCCCACCACTCACCACCACGGGCCACACCCCTTACCAGATTTTCGGACTCGATAGCGGTTATGCGGTTATCGTCAATCACTGGATGAGGGATCGCCGCGACGCTGCTTGGCGGGAAAAAATGCGCGCGGGAAAACGAAGGGAGAGTGGCTATTGATCGAACGATTCCGCACCCAACTGCTGAGCGCGGCTATCTCCCTGTGAGACACAAACGATAAATGAATTTCAGCCGCGTCTTCGTTCTTCACTCTAATGCTGATGTACCGGGTGGTGGCCATCGTGTATCAACACTCCTGAGGAGGCAGGAGAAACGGGGGAGGAGCGAGGTTCCTTATTGGACGCAACACGGCCAGCCCCGGCCCCGGCTGTTGCGTGTCCAATCAGGAACCCTCGCTCCTCCCCGTTTGTACTGCCTCCTCAGGAGTGTTGATACACGATGGCCACCACCCTGATGTACCCCCTGATCCTGGTCTCCTCTCGCGCATGGACCCTGAGAGAAAGGAAAAACAGATCTGAGACGACTCGTCCACAATTTTCGCCCCTACAGTGGGAACACTTTTGGGAAGCCATTGCTCCGGTTGTAGAAGACCTTGAGCGATTTCAGAGATATCATTGTGCTCAGAGTGCAATCCTCTCCAGGGCAAGCGTGACCCAAAAATCATTTTTCTGGATAATTTGTGCCTTCACAGGCAGCATACACGATGAAATTCGTGCTTCTCACAGACGCTGGACAACTTCCGCGCTGAAGAAGTCGAGAAAAAAGGTCGGGAACGAGTATTCTTTCTATATCCGGTGCGGTTCCAATCAAATCTTGAGACTGGAGGATTTGGTCACTATGTAAAATTATGATCTCTCAATCAAATCAGGCGATATATCGTGTCGACTCCAGCTTTGCACTGCTATTTATCTTGCTCGATTTCGTTCATTCAATGTTTCAGGTTGGGAAGGCGAAATACAGGTGGGGCAGGCAATTACTGGGCTAGGATTCAGTTATTACTCGTGAGAAGTCGTTATGGCTTAGCGTTGTGGTGCAAACCGTACAGTGCAGTTCATGTTACTATCTTAACAACGAACAAGGTCTAAAAGCGTTTATGCTGCCTTGGATGGCATGTCGCAGCCACAATTATGATTTGAGATTCCCCACTGAATCGGAGCGTACTCACTCGTTGGCGGAACGAAAGCGCGAATTCTCTCGGTACAGCTAGGGATCTTTCCCCGAATCAAACGGAGGTAAGGGGGATCCACCGACAGCAGAGTAATAGTTAATAGATCCCAAGCAGGCCTCTCCTTGTTCCCCTAAGCGCAAGCGGTCTTCCCCACCCATTAATCATTGATTGATCAAAAATCAACCCACCAAAACTCGCTGATTTCGCTGATTAAGATTTTTTCTCTCCTGAAAAAGCTGAGCTAGAGGCAAAATAATGACGTCTGACAACAGGGCACGAGAAATCATGCCTTCCCTGAAACCCGGGCAGAGACACCTTACAGAGTCCCTAAAAGACAGCTCTGCTCCCAAAAATTGCAAAATGCCAGACCACCTCAAATTTGAGAAATTTACATGAATGTGTACGTTGTAGCTTTGGTTCTACGTCCATCAAACCAGGGGGAGGGGAGGGCAAGGTACATAAGGTGCGTCCGAATGAGAATGGCGGCCCATGCGGCCGGCGTGCTTGGCAGGCGGCCTTCGCGTTCCCCGCTCTCGGGCGAGCATGCGAAAAGTCCCCACCGCCATCGACTACGAACGGGGCCAGCACCGGCTGGCAGCAAGCACTGCGCCGATCAATCAGCTCTGCAGACGGTGGGAGATGGGATGACCGTCGTTGAAATCCAACACTCGTCCGAGAGCGGCACATGCGACCGCCGCCTGCCAAGCACGCCGGCTGCGTGGGCCGCCATTCTCATTCGGGCACACTTTACGTAGGTACAGCCAAAGTGCATAGGTACATAAATACGAAGCGATCTTCGCTTGTTCTCGACCTCCCCCCACCATCAACTATTGCAATCGTACTCCGTAGCACACTCACATTTTGCAGGGGGACTCTCCGTCTTCGTGTGTGACGTTCCCTTTAGCACGACGAATGCTAAAAAGCCGCAACGTATACGGTAAAGTAAAGTGCCCAGTATTGAGGTGGTATCGCATATTGTGATTTACGGGCAGAGCTGTCTCTCAAAATCTGTGTAAGGTGTTGCTGCCTAAATTTCGGGAAAGTTAAAAAGCTTTTCTGTAACTTGATGTCAGAGGTCATGTTCCTGTCCCCAGCTCAGGTTTCTAATAACGGGAAGCTGTCGAAAGCAACGAGCTCTGACAGACTAATTTTGGATCAATCAATGAACAATGGGTGCTCGGGTGCGACACCATGTCTAAAGATTCGAAAGTGTGGCGAGCACCGATTTCAACAAGTACGCAAGCCTACCGTAAGTTGTTGAAATCAGTGATCGTGAGTTGCGCAGTCTCTAACGTCTATCCTCGTAACTTACGGTATGATAGTTACCGATAGCCTACTAACATGATAGCAACAATCCGCAATTTTCTGTAATGTCGATTCCATTCAAAAATTTACCTCTCATAACTATCCAACAGATATACTAATACGTGGCATCATTAACATTATCGGTTCATCACCAAAGCACTTTGTGAAGTTCAACTCGACCTAACCTTGACTTTTTCTCTTAAAGTCATCAACAACTTGCCCTTACTACTCATATCCTTTATTTTACTGTATCAACAAAAAACCTGACTAATTAACACTTCATGTGATGCATGAAAATCCGCAACAATGTGACAATGGGAAATCACAGAACAAAAACGAGCATCAAAGAACAAGATCAAGTTGAGCATCGCCTCAATTCCAAGCGACCGCCCACTGAATGACCACATATTTCACAATTCCTTGAGTAGCATGCATAGATAGGCTTCTCATCTGTCGTCCTCTTCTTGCTATTTTTAACCATTACCATGGAAATGAACAACTGAAGTGCAAAAATGACAATGCACCACTGAGTATTATCTCTCAATAGCAGGTTCTGTGAACCATTACCACGGGAATGAACAACTGAGGTGCAAAAACGACAATGCACCACTGTGTTTTACCTATCCATAGCAGGCTCTGTGAACGCTCAGTACTGGATATCGACAATCGACAGCGGCGCAATTCTGTAGCATATCACGGCAGCTAGTTCCTGTGAGCTGGAAGAATACATCACTCACACAGCATCAGAAATAAGCGAATGTTGCACATAGAATCAACTTCGCATCTGGAAGGTGTGCGCATTCCAAGTTCAAATCAATACCTCGTAGTCGCCGGAGTTCTCTATTGTCGCATTCTGCACAATGCTACAATCCGTTGTCGCGTCCTTCACCATGCCCGAGTTTCTGCTGCCAAGTTAGTCCTCCCACCATCTTCCCATATTTTTCTCCGAAACGAGTGCTTAGAGAAAAGACATGGGTGAGGGGTTTCAAACGGCGAAAAAAATTTAAAAAATGCAAAAAAAATTGAAAAAACAAAAGCGAGACAATAAAATTAGAAAGCAATGTGTAAAACAAACAGCGAAAACTCGAGGTCAACGCACAATGCAGCCTGCAGTGAGCAGGGCCTTTTCTAATATTACCTTACCTTGATGCCTTGACGATCCATCTTCACTGCGAGTCGCTGCCGCGTGGACCACATCTAAACCAGCTCGACCAGTCCCGAGAAAGGGGCATCTAGTGATGGCGATCTTTCAGAAGCTCTCGCTTGGTGCAGAACGTCTTGACTCTGTCTGAAAATACAGTTGTCATGTAACGTTATTCCATCTTGTGGGAGGACGGCCTAGAGGCCGGCGGCAATTACGGGATAACCAGACTGTTGTACGAAGGCTCCATCGGTCATTCATGTGGCGCAGCACGTATCCTGCCCATAGGTGTTCGGACTGGGCCATGAAAAGAAGAGGATCCATTAGCTGCGACTGCTTCCGAATATCAGCACTGCGTAGGCCAGCAGATAGCGTGGCACAACGATCAGTCTTCAGTCGTCTGCGTTCCAAGACCCTGTGAGCTGTCCATATCACCTGCGTGGTTGCCTTCTTTTCCGGACATGTCTCGGTACACAGCACAACGCAGGTAGCACCGTGATGTTGAACAGACGTGCTCGTGTCATCACATACCTCAATTTGCCTTTCGTTTCCACTATCGATACAAGTGCAGACCAGGCGGCTCGTAGTCTCCGTTCTATCTCCGTAGGCAAGTCGTTTTGCATGTTCACCTCTTTTCCGAGGTAGACGTAGCTGTTCGTAGTGGGTAGGGGAACGCCAGAGAGACGAATGGGGATGTCGTCGCCCCACAAGGCACCGTTCAAGTTCGTGAGTGAAACTTTATATTACGGTCCGGCAGCTGTAGAAACCCTGCCAGACCTGTATTCCCGACTTTTCTGTTAAAGCAAAAAAATCGAGCACACATTCTTCCTACCCCTGATCAACACCCATTCCCACCGCCCACCTGAGTTTTTGATTTCGATAAAGACGAGCCGCACAAAGGGTTTCGATCGAAATCTATGTTTTTCCAAGTTTTAGAAGTCCGGCTTTATAGTGTGGTGTGCTCCAGTGCGATGGGATTAGGGCTCTCTACACATTAAAGGCAGTGTTCACGATGATTTTCGTCCGAGTTCCCCACTCGAAACAATGCGTTGGGTACCAAATGTTACCGAAATTACGAAGAAACGGCGAGAAACGCACCAAATCGTCCTATTTCGGTGATGTTATTTTCTGGCCTTGACTAGTTGTCCGGTTGGATGAACATGTTCACGGTGGTTGTCACCGTAAAAAATGGGATCAATTGAAAATGGAGAAATATACAGGGCAAAACAGTATTAGTTAGGGTCCGAAGTAAAAAACGGAGCAACCAGGGTAAAGCACCCTCGGTTTCGGTAACCAGGGGGGAGCGCAACTCTGGGCTTCAGGAGGGGGGCCGCAGGCCCCTGGCCGGTCGCAATACGACAGCTGTTGGAACTCAGTAGAACAGAAGAAGTATAAGTATAAGTATGAGTTTATTACGAATGCGTAAGGCAAACGTGAGAGAAAAAAAACAAACACTAATAGAATAGCGAAGCTTTGAATTTATTCCTAAAATAACTCATAGAAAGTTGGGCATGTTCTAAAAAAGACAATGAACAATTGATAATAACTTCAGTTATCCTCTGTTTCCGAGTGAAATTTATTTCCGTTCATCGTGTGCGTCTGCGCTCGTACGCTGCGTCTCCTTCTCCCCACACTTTCTCGCTCTCTCTGCCCTCGCTCCGCACAAGCGCGCGAGGGATCAGAGTAAAATATCGTAACAGGCCATCTTGTACCGCTGAGTGCGCTGCAATAGATCAGGTGCGTCCAAGCGAGGATGATAGTTCAGAAAGTTGTCAGGGATGAGTTTTTCTGCTATTCCGCTGCTTTTTAGTCACTTTAGAATACGACTCTCCATTAAATAGGTATTTACTTCTGTCCTATTTCCGCTCCCTTCGAATTCAGCATTGAGACGTCGCCAGCGAGAAACGAAGTCCTTAAACAGGGCTGGGATTCATCAACACATTGGGTCCCGGCAGGGTTTGGTTTGGTAAGCTGCCCCAGCTGGTTCCAAACCAAACCAAACCACCACCTCGAAGGTGAGGTTATATGGGAACGTTCGTGCTGCCGAGATGTCGTACGTTCGTGCCGTGGCAGTGTGGAGGAAAGAAGACCGCCTCCGTGCAAACCGGCGTCAACCCCTCCGAGAAGAGGGTTTTTGTCATGGGAGAGGTGCTGGTCGGCCGCAGCTCTCCTGAGGATGGGATCCAGGCGTAGCTCAGCCCTGACCAAACCTAGCGATGATGAATCGCTGGTTTGCGAACGTTTTTAAAGAAACCCTGCCGGGACCCCCGGTTTAGCGTTCATGAATCTCAGCTCAGGCTCTCCTCGTTTTGGACAGCTTCACAAACAGAGGCCAAATGATGAATTGTAGCGATCACATGTTGCAGTTCGATCGAGCGACAGGTGCTAAACTGGAGTGACCGATTGGCTCGATTCGGGCTTCGCCTCAATGTTAGGAAGACTGAGTATCCGACTACGGATAGAAGTGAGCGAGACTCCATCAATATTGATGGTATAGAGCTCCCTCGCACTAACGCCTTCAAGTACCTTGTTTCGATGATTACATCTGACTGCAGTCTAGATAGTGAAGTCAACACTAGGGTCAGCGCTGCGGGGTTGAAAAGGCGGTTAGCGACAGGAGTGCTATGCGACAGGAAGATGCCCGATCGCCTAAAGTCGAAGATTTACTGAACTGTGATCCGGCCTGTTGCGCTGTATGCAGCAGAGTGCTGGCCTGCTACCAAGGAAGCAGAGCGAAGGCTCGGTGCCATGGAGACAAAAATTCTACGTTGGACAGAGGGTGTCATACGTTTGGACCACGTAACGAACGACAACATCAGGAAGCGTTTCTCAGGCCGGGGTAGTACCAGGAATTTACGGGAGTTTTCCGTGCAATCAGTGGTAAATCTGCAATTACTGCCCGATTACGGAAATTATGTTAGAGAATTCACCTTGATCTCTGGTACTGGTATATTCTGTCAGATTACCAGAGGGTTACCACAATATTCCTCCGTAATTTACCGGACACCTCCCGTAATCCATCAGAAAGTTGGCGAATTATGACAGACTACAAAATTCGGCTCTAGAATCCAAATCGGCAGTTTTTCTTTTGAAGCTCACTCCTGGATCCGAGGAGCACGTTGTCTATTTCGAATGCTCTCGCCATCCTCGTGAAGCTGAAAACCCTCAGTTCTCATTGTCGACCTCACAAATCATAAAAAAGAGGTAAAGTTTGATCAAGATTGAAAATCAATTCATTTTTTTTCTCATTTCAATCAAGTGGTGGTTCGCACATATTACACGAAAGGTAGCGCGAAAAAATTTCAATCTCCTGAAAAATTTGTGAAACGCTATTTTCGAGTTATGGCCGAGAAACAGCCACAAAATGTCTGCTTTCCGCGTGTTAGCCAAGAAATAGCTGGTTGCCGCCGCATTGCCGAGCCGGCGACGGCAGCGCCGCGTGTCGGTGTACCGGCCGCGTTTCGGTCATTTTTGATTACTTCTAGTTATTTCTCGGCAAATTTGTGTCTATTTCATGCAAGGCCACGAAATAGCCGAGAAGTAGCCCACCAGGAGTCGTTGCGGAGACAGGTGGGCTATTTCTCGGCCAAAACGCTCAGATTTGTGCTCCAATACGGAGAGTCATGTTTCGTACACATATGTACTTGTTTCGCTTCTCATTTCGATCACATTTCGATAACGCCAACAACATCATACTCAAGATGAATTTCCATGGCACCATCAGGTGCGATCTGCTGGGCATGACCACCAAAATCATTCCTTTCTGGTCGAAGCGAAATCGATACATCCACTCAGCTGGCAGAGCAACCACGTTTTTCCCATAAAACTGACCGTTCCCGACAAATGAATGTTGTTTTCTTTGTAATCTTTTTTTTCCTGGTACTTGGGCTTTTCGGTTTGCGTTGTTTTCTTTCCTTGGTCTTAAAGTGAATAATTTTTTCACGACTCATTCAAATATAGACCATACTAAGTTTTCAGAAATATTGATGCAATGCAGAATCCTTGCCTCGATTTCGATTTGGAAGTCGTTTTTGATTGCTTTCAACGAGCCTTGTAAATTACTGTTGCGAAACAATAGGTTCAACTCCACAAAGTTGTCATGATTATTTCTTATATTCCTATATTCTTCCTTTAAAATCTCTCACTGAAACTGATAAGCAGAAATTTGCCGTATTTTGACCCGTGTTCGATGAGAATTGCAGAAGGACAACACATTTTTCGAAGAAAGTCGAAGAGACTTAGTCAGCATGCATTGCCCTCGACTATTAGCCAAACTGGCCATTCCGATCGAAATGTACTTCTCTGGAATCATTTTTTGACTTAGAGTTCGAATATGTCCTTCTCAGCTGCCTAGAGTCATACTGAAAAATGTTATAGACGTTTTTTCTCTGGTTTTCGTACATATTGTCATTTCAAAAAGAGCATTATTTCTACGAAAATCCTGAAACGGACCATATAATCGTGTTCAGCACCCGAAACAACCTCCTTAGGCAAAGTTTGGGGGAAAGTACATTTTCCGAGCCTACTGTAGACTTACTGTGTTTTGGACTTACACGGATTTTCGATTCGTTCAATTATATGCGTTCAATTATATCGATTACGGGGTACAGGAAGCGTTGAAGAAAAATATTCCAGATTTGACTTAAAATTTGCCCTGGGGGTTATTGGAGGTACCGATCACGAATCTGAGGTTCACTTGTCGTTTTTCCGAAGTTTTCGACCAAATTTGTTCAACGCGTCCCACCGGCTGAAAAATTTGACGGCAAAATCGACTTTTGACGATTTCCAAAATTTGACACACAGATGTGGCTCAAATCGTTTTTCTGGGTGTTATTTGGAGTTCTCAACACGAATCTGATGTCAGTTTATCATCTGCATCTGCGGAAACGAGTTCTATTATCGCTGGTATCGCTATGGCATCTGTGCCAAACTGTGTAGTATTCCGCCCCAATCTAGTTGTTTCAAGAATATAAGAGCTTGAAGGCATCTTACGCGCAGAAAACCATGAATTATTTCCCTACGTTTTTGTACACCTTAGCTCCTCTAGTGAATGGAAATGCCGAAAGGACCCTTGAAAACCTTTCATTTCTAAGGGAAAACTTTCCTGAGTAAAACTTGAAAGGGAATCTGAACTTTGCGCCAAAATCCTTTTTGAAGTTTTTCGGCACCTGGTCACGGTAATTTTTGAACTTTTCCTGCTGGTGAAGTTTGTGCTACAGTTTTTTTTTGTTTGACGGTCGCATCAACATTTCGTGAAAAAAAGGCTAGATGATCGACCCAGAAGTGCTGGACGATCGACCTCACAGCTGTTTTCAGGTAGCCTTAGCTTTTACAGGGCGCATTTTCAGAGCTTCTGGTTTCGTGGGTGCTGCCAGCTTGTAGACAAAAAATTGAAAGTGATATCCAGCGCAAGATGCCTTCAAGACAGTCGTGTTTTGTACACTTTATACCTTCCAAAACGTGCAGTGATCTTTCTAAAATTTCAACGGATCATATTCAAAGCTTAGCGCCCAGAATAAACCCTACGGACAAACTTCCTCACCGTTTTTCGTCGCACTTCTGTCTACTCTTCTCAGAGAATCTAAAGCTTACGTTTTAGCCAAAAAAACGGGCAACTTTACGTCGTGAACACTGCCTTTAATATTTAATTTTATTTAACCTTCAATTTAACATTCATTTTTATTCTTCTATCCCACCAATTTCATATGGCGTGCACTTGTATCTCACGCAGAACCGCAAGAGTAGAACATGATTTCTTTCAGGATCCGAAAGAACCTGTGAGGTGTGTGGCCTTCTTCGTGTTTGCACTCTTTAAAATTGCTTCTATTCCGAAATTCGAGAGGGCGCCTTTGATCTATACAATACTGTACAAAAAATGTCAAAAAAGTTGGTAGTGCGGCGAGATATTCGAATCGTTCGTATTCGAATGATTCGAATAATTCGATTATTCGGAAGTTAAATTTTCGAATATTTTGTTTATTTTCCTATTCGGAAAACTCAATGTTTTGAATATTGAGTACATATCTAAAGGTTTCGGAAGTCTTGAACTCCATTTTCGGCCTATCTATCGGACCCTTTCATCGGAAGAATGTGTGACAAAATAGAGACTTTTCGGTCTACTTAATATTTTTCAGCCTATGTGAGTAGTGGAGAATTCTGCCAGATAGCTAGAAAAGACTGCCAGATTACGAGAGAAATCTGACAGAATACGGGAAAATTCTGTCAGAGAAGGGCAACATCGTCTCGTAATCTGGCAGATACTTCTCGTAATCTGACAGAAATTCTCGTAATCTGGCAGAATTTTCTTGTATTCTCCAGTCCGTATACGGGGTATTCTGCCAGATTACTAGAAAATTCTGTCAGATCACGAATGAATTCTGCCAGAATACGGGAGAAATCTGTCAGAGGAGGGCAACATCGTCTCGTAATCTGACAGATTTTTTTCGTATTCTTTCAGAATGTTCCCGTAATGATCAGGCCTGAGTTTAGTGTTGCTCCGATTGCCGAGAAGCTGCGTGAATCTCGATTGCGATGGTATGGGCACGTTCTTCGCGCTGGAAGTGATACCGTATGCAATACTCGCGGAACTTTTGCGGCCGAAGCAAGGACGATGAGTGTGTCTGCCGGGGCGTTAAAGTTGCGAAAAAAACTCAGTTTCGACTTAGTGCTTGTGAAAAAGGTGACTAGGCGACTTTTCAGGCTTGGGCTGGTGCAGTGCTTATTTGAAAGAGAATCACAAAAAAAGTTACTGCCCGAGTCGCAGGTCGACTGGTCCCATTATAGCCGAGATCAGCCGGGTAGCCGTGGCATACCTGGTGCCGCCTAGCGACTAATCCATATTATTTAGAAAAAGATCACAACAAAAAGATACTGCTTGAGTGCCAGGTTGATTGGTCCCGTTCAATTTGAGAACGGGACTTCGTAAGTTCCATGTGCAAATCTTATGAATCGATCAGCCGGGTAGCCATGGTATGCATGGTGCCGCAAAGCGTCAAATAATGAAAAAATCGCCTTTGATAAGTTGGGGGGGGGGGGGCGCAAACGTTTCCAACCTGGGTGGGGGGGGCGCACCTCCGAAGGACCGGGAACCAGGGCATGCGTTACCGTGTGACCAACACTAAATAGAGGATTGCAAAAGGCGAATCCACAAAAGATTTCATTGTCGCAACACACAGTTCCACTGAGAGTAAAGGAGCGGGTTGAGAGTAAAGGGTTTTGTGCCCTTCTGGTGCGTTTCTCTCAATTTCTTCGTCATTTCAGTTCTTCTCGGGGTCCAAACAAACGATAAAGCTATTAATTTCAAAATAGAGGATTATCGTGAACACTGCCTTTAAAGGAGAAGTTGTCCCGTTTTTGCAGTTCGGGACGTCAAGTTACTCAACGCAAGCTTAATGGTCCCGAGTGAAATTAGAATTACTCTTCCTTCGGTGTGTACAGAGCCTCTTTCCCCAGTGCGTTGGCTGCGAAAGACGAGGGGAACAGACCCGAGAGAACTCGTTCCCAAATTTCTCATCACTGAGAATTACGAACTTTCAGGCTCCAAAATCAGGGAAGCGCGCGCTTTTCTTCTAGGAAACAGAACACTCAGTTTGACGGAAAACAGAAAAAAATCTAAAAAATGAGCAGAAAAAAAAACGTCCGATTAACTCAATGGTTGGCCTAAATTATCTGGAATTTCCCGTTGGACTAAACTCTTCGAAGGACTTGAAGTGATCAATCCTACTTGCTTACAATTTTCAAAACCTCATAAATTGTCATGTCACGTACTTAGGTGTAGACATAGACATGAAAAGATAACAAGTACTTCTCCAACACTCTCTTCCGAAAGGGACTTACACTCGAACATTTTGATTTTAATTGCTTCATAAGCGTACCAGGTAGATAATACCGAGCTCCGTTGTTGGCTCCAGTAAGTCCCTGTCTAGTAACGATAGGAACCCGATATATCCTTCGACGCAGAAATCGACTGAAATTTCGGAAAGAGCCTTCACCACGACACTCACGGTTATAGGCACAGTACACCCTCTGACATGAATTGGGGTGCGCGCGAAGCGCGCACCAGATTTGGATTTGAATTGGCCATGCGCGCAACCCGTTTTTCGAAATCTCAATTCAGAGTGAACGTTTTGTTAATCTCCTTTTTTTTCAGACGGCGTACACGATCTTGCGGGTACACTTAAAATTGAGCTAGGGAGCTCATTTTTGGACAGGAGCCTAAAATGGATGCAGGGCGCTCCTATTCCAATTTGAACTCGATACCTTTACTTTGAAGGGTACCTCAAAATCGTGGGTTTGCATGCTAAATTAGCCGTGGAGCACGAAAACTGCTTCTTTCTTCTACGACTGTGGAGACCGGGGTGTGTGGGTGGATTTGCAGCCAATAAACACAGGTCGACGGAGGTAAGTACTGAACTTGTCCGAATTCGTACTCATGACACGTCATCGATCGATGTTCAATATTATCGATTTTGGCGCTTTCTGCACAAAATGCGGCCAGGAGTAGTGATTGCTGAAGGGATTGGTTTTCTTGGTTGGGGAATTTCGCTCATCAGTCATTATCGATAAATACCAATCAATAATATTGATTTTTTGCCTGTTGCACAAAATGCCGCAATGATTTTTTCTTGTTCATTTTTTTTGGGGAAATTCTCTCATTATGCAAGATCAAATATTAATGAAGTCATTTGTTTGGAAAAGTTTTTCATCATGCAAGATCAAATATTTATGATCAATAATATCGAGTTCTCACATGTTGCACAAAATGCGGGAATGAGTGGTTTTTTTCGTGGTTTTGGGTCTTAAGGCATTGTCCACGATAAAATCCATGTCTGATTTTTTGGTGTAGATCGACAGCTGCGGGGCCTAGCGGAACCCTAACGTTGAAAAAACTAAGAAAAATGAGCTCGGAACGGTCCCCTACGGCCCCAAAGTTGGACACCCATCAGCTCGTCACCCCCAGATGCACTTTCCACGCCCACCGATGTGAACAAATGAATGCTCGAAATTGTGAGATGAGCGATGGTTTCTGATCAAAAGCCCCGTTCTTCCCTTCATTCTCAACTTCTCTCTCTACTCAGGTCAGCTCGCATACATCGGCTGCAAAAGACGGAAGTTATCGCCAGTCACTGGATGAGGGATCGCCGCAACGCTGCTTGGCGGGAAAAATTGGGCGATCAATAGCCACTCTCACTTTGTTTTCGCGCGCGCAATTTTTCCCGCCAAGCAGCGTCGCGGCGATCCCTCATCGAGTGTTGGTCGATAGAACCCTCGGCCAACTCGTCCCCCATTTTTCTTTAGCTAAATATTTGAGGGACCATAACTCCGTTCCCTGAAGGTCTTGTGCAATTTCAGAGATATCATTGGAATCCGCATGGGACCGTTTTTAAGATAGGCGGGAAAACAGAAAAACGATTACTATCGTGAACACTGCCTTTAAGTTTGAAAAATTGTACTCATACGACAATATCGACTACTAGATGTTATGTTTCATCATTCCAAAATGGATATTTTTGAGCAAAATTGAAGTCAGAAAGGGAACCTTCGGGAAAAATATGTGAAGTTTCTCAAAATTTAGCTTCTTGTCAACGGTAACGATTTGGTAATGGTGAAAAAAAAAATGTTTCAAAAATATCTTGAAATTTACTTGAAAAATGATTTGGCGCAAAATTGCCTGAAAAAAATAAAAAAGCTAGGAAATGAAGTGAAATAACCAAAAGTGCGATTTGGTGGTTGACCATTTCACAACCTTCTCCGTTAAACTTATCAAAACGAAATCGAGCACGCAGCGGAAACATTAGGTCATTTTTAAAGCTGTAATAAGGAAATCAGCATAGATCAAGCTATGTGAACCCCATTCCATATCGTGCTTGATTTCGTTTTGATAAGTTTAACGGAGAAGCTTGTGAAATGATCAACCACCAAATCGCATTTCTGGCTATTTCACTTCATTTCCTAGCATTTTTATTTTTCCAGGCTATTTTACGCAAAATCGTTTTTTTTAAGATATTTCAAGACGTTTTTGAAGCTTTTTTTTATCATTACCAAATTGTAACTTTTGCCAGGAGGCTAAATTTTCAGAAAATTTGTGATTTTTATTTGATTGCGTAGTAGACCACTCCTATATAGCACGAGCCAAGTGTGAGATCTCATTTCCTCCAAATAAGCGGGATATAAGTGACCACCACAGGCCCGACCTCCTTCGCTCACCACCACGGGCCACACCCCTACCAGATTTCCGAACTCGATAGGATACCTTATATATAGATGATTTCTCAGCAAGTTGTCGATCCTCAGTTCATTACCGGACTGTCTGCTTATCCTGGCTCGCTCTCGCGCAAAGATCGTGAATGAAGATAATTAAAGGCTTGAGACAACTCGTCCACCACATTTTCACCCTCAAAGTATTAGCATCTTTAAAGGCACACTACACCCTCAGACATGAATTTTGTGATTTTTGTTTCATTGCGTAGTAGACCCCACCTATATGAAACGTGCCAAGTGCGAGATCTTGATTCCTCCAAATAAGCGAGATATAAGCGATCACCACAGGCCCGACCTCCTTCGCTCACCACCACGAGCCACACCCTCTACCAGATTTCCGATTTCGATAGCAGCTAGATGTATGGATGAATTCTTAACAAGTCGTCGCTCTTCAATCCATTGTCGGACCGTCTCCATATTCTTGCTCGATATCGCGCAAAGATTTTGAATGAAGAGAACTACATGCCTGAGACAACTCGTCCACCAATTTTTCACCCTCAAAATATAGACTTCTTTAAAGGCAGCATACACGCTCGTAAACGTGATTGAGATAACTACGGAAATAGAATGGTATGGCCCAGATTACAACGCCTACGCATTTTGAAATGTCAAAAACTACCCACAATGCCGCTACATGAGTTAAAAGTTGTCCCCGCCCTGTATTTGCCCTTTTCGTGCAACGCAAGGTTGCTGGGTCATATTCACCGTCGGTATTGTTGGTGGATGGCCTAACAAGTGAACCACACATATCACTGACGGCGAAGATGACCCAGCAACCCTGCTTTGGAGCGAAAGAGCAAATGCAAGGGGCGTGAAAATACAGGGCGGGGCTAGCTTCTAACTTACGTAGCGGCATTGTGGGTCATTTTTGACACTTCAAAAGGCGTAGGCATTATGTTGTAAGCCATACGGTTCGATTCACATTGTTATCCCAACCACGTTTACGAGCGTGTATGCTGCCTTTAAGGGGCCATCACTCTGTTCATAAGGGGTCTTGCACGATTTCACAGATACCGCTGTGACCAGCTTGTGACTTTCTCAAAGATCAGCATAAAACTGAAAAATAACTTCCTGGGTGTTCTGTGGCTTTAAGGGGCCATACCTCTGTTCATAGGGGGTCTTGGACGATTTCATAGATACCACTGTGATCAGCGTGCGACTTTCTCCAAGATCAGCATAAAAACTGAAAAATAACTTCTTGGGTGTTCTATGTATGCCTTTAATGAGTCATAAGGGGAAATCTGGTATTTCATAAAATGGATTAGGCTGAAGGATCGGAGAAACAGTTTTCCCAACCTCAAAACACAAGTTGAGGCAGAATACTACGGGGATTCCGAAAGGAGCCTTCGAGAGCGACAAACTGGTAGCCTTAGGCGAAGCAAACATTTCGTAATTTGAAAACGGCTGGAAGATCGGGAACATATTTTCGAGTTTGAAAACGACAGAATTAATGCAGATTTCAAAAACGACCTTTACCAATAGTCCTTCTTCGAGGGCAAGAATGTTATAAGTCTCAATTGGTTTTCCTTGGTAAAATTATTTACTTATATCTTATGAGGTATGTATGTAGGAGGTGCTGAATTCAATAGTGGTTGCGCCTTAGGATGATTCTCCCACGAAAAAAACCGAATTCTTTAATTTTTGAGGTGGTTATTTTTAATGGCTTTTGCTGAGATGCTTTTTGAACAAATTCTTGGCATAGAGTAGGCATTGGCAGTTCGAAGGATGTGAACTTCCATAATTTCAGATCCCTTTCTACTGTCTACTTTTATTATTCACTGTCATGACAATCGTGTCAGAGGTCACTGAAATCGTTGTTGAAGTTATTCTGATAGTTCACGAGCGTTTTCCTCTATTAGAATATCTATCATGGTGTATTCAACTTGTATTGTGGTATTTCACATCAGCTATTGTTTTTCTTACAAGCCTCAATCGATTAGCGGCATTTATGAATGGTCCTATTCACGAAATCTTCACAAGCAGGTGAGCCTGTTGATGGGAATGATATGTGTATTCTCCCACAATTACACTTGGAAGCAATATTCACAGACAAATGCATTTCACGGTTGTTTCACGGGAACGTAAGCTTCAGGTCGCTTTGAGAAGAGTAAAGCGTAAAGAACAACGTAAAACGGCCTTCTTAAGAAACCCGGATAATAAAAACAGAGAACAAACCCACTAACAGTCGGCACTAATCGCCCTGCTATTTTACGCTTCTTACTTTGCGGTGCGCATACAGGCTATGAAATGGCGAAATTCACTTGGTTCCTACGCGTGCTGGTGCGGAGCGGATGTTAGAGACAGTGAGAAAGAGAGTAGGGCAGACGGAGGCCGAGGCGTCGCGCGCGCCTCGAGTGATGTGAATTTCGACGTTTCATGGAGGGTACGTTACCAAATCGCGTTTGCGACAGTGCTGAACTCAAAGTATATGTGCAATCCGTGCCGACTGTGCCTATCAAGTTAGAAGCGCAACGGCATTTCTGAAGTCCAGATTTCCAAATTTCTGCACTGCATCCAAAACCAATTTGGCGTATTTGAATATTCTGGGGGTTTCCCAGAACGTTTTTCTCTATCAAACTTGAGGGTTTTATGGAAACATTCTGTTACTACGCTAACTATGGCGAGGTGTTGTAATCATGCACAGCCTTTAACTCAAAGCAGCCGAGGACTCTCTAGAGTTGACCGAGTATATTCTGTCCCTGGAGGCTTCTACAGCCGAATAAAGCAGAAGTGTAGGAAATTTATACAAAAGAATCAACTTTTATTCGACTAGAAGCACTTTTTTGTGCCAGCTGTCGGAATGAATCGCCGAAGGCTACAGTGTTCTAAAATTTGAGGGAATATAAATACCCGCGGCTGAACTTTCAACATATAGGACTTATACCGTCAGCACGTCTTTTTTTCGCTCCGAAACGCGGATTGTAAGGCGATAACCATTGAGAGGTCTGCAGAGTTCAAGTCGCATCGTTGCTCGCAGCGACGAATAGCGCTGAGTGATGAAATATCGATTACATTCGGCGACGGGAGCGACCGACGCGGAGTGAAGGGCGACGAGTGGGTGCAGCGGAGTATTTTGTCGCCGCGACGGCCCTGCGTCACTGCTAGCGATCGGGAACCGACGCCGTGACGACAAAGTTCGAAAACGTGCTTGACGCCGCGTCAAGGTTGACGCTCGGTGACTACTCGCCGGTCGCTGCAACTCTGCAGACCTTTAAAGGCAGTGTTCACGGTGAAAAAAGTGTTTGAAATTCCCCTGGGTGGGTAGTGGAGGGACACTCTGTTACGTTAACGTTGAAAGAACGCCTGAAAACGAGCTAGGAAGTGCTCCAAAAGAGCCCGAAGTTGCCACTTTGAGCGCAAGGCAAATCCCAAAAGCGCATTGCTTGCCCACCGACGTGAACGAATGAAAGCTTGAAATCGTGAGATGAGCGATGGTTTCCGATGATTGGCCCCGTTCTGCCCTTTACTCTCGACTTCTCTCTTTGCTTAAGTCAGCTCGCATACATCGGCGGCAAAAGACGGAAGTTACAAGCCTCGGGAAACTCGTCCACCATGCTTCTCTGGCTCAATTTTTGAGGGACCATAACTCCGTTCCCAGAAGGTCGTGTACTATTTCAGAGACATCCTTAGAATCAGCATGGGACCGTTCTCAAGATAGGCTGGAAAACAGAAAAACGATTTTTTTTTTCGTGGACACTGCCTTTAAAGGTGTCACAATAGTCAAGTATCTGTGCCGCTGTTGCGCTCGCAGAGCTTTATTCAAGACTCACAGATGTCATTTATTCACTGGTATGTTACCCGGTAATTGGGCAGAATGTCATGGTTAACAGCTTAGGAAAATCATTCTATGGTCGTTGCTGTTTTTCTTTCCGCCGTGTCTGATTGCCGGTATATTTGCAAGTGGTATCGCTCATTATATCGCAGGACTTCTCTCGATTGAACTTTTTTCCATTCATGATATAGCTTTAATAGTGGGTTCCATTTTTTTTTTCTTAGACTCTTGATGTTGTCAAGAGAAGGCGACAAAGATGTGAAATTAATACCGTCGCTGCTCACTCATCGTCCTCGGACACGTTGCATGCGCCATTGGTTGAGCATTGCGCCCCAGACGTTGAGCGTTGTGCATCTGCGTTTCAGTGGCATGACGCTTCTCGCTGGTCGTTAACCATGGAAGGAGCTTTAGGGCTGTTGCTTTGCGCTGAGCTAGGTGTGATATAAACGCGAACGAATGTGTGTCTTTTTAACGAAAATTTGTCATGCAGGTAATGGACGCAGTCTTTGCATTCTCGCCTCTGCTGTCTTTTACGTTCTACGTGGCAATATTCGTGAAAGTTCGATCAAGGAGAGTAACGAGGAATTCGGAAACGACATCAATCGCCGAACTACCCATACTGAAACAAGGATTCCTGATTGCTGTTTGCTATTCGGTAACTTATTTTCTAAGTTCCTACGGTCTCATTCAGTAGAACTCCCAGAAATCGGACTATGTATGCTCTAGATTGGCTGGTGGTTTATAATCTCTATGACTTTGTTTCGGTTCGTCACCAAATCGATTTTCAGATACCATTCGCGGCTGTTCTGTTGAAAGATTTTGCTGTACCCGGATATATTGATGTGGACAACGATTTGGCTCTGGATATTGGAAATGTTTTGGGTCACCTGCCATCAATTGCATTTCCGCTGATTGTTATACTGTTTTCCAAAAACTTGCGACTTCGTCTGTCTTTAACCTTTGGACCTGCCCCTACCAGGCAGTTGTCAACAAAAGTCACGCTAGTCCGGTGTAAGAATGAGGTGTAGGCGGATTATTAGCCCTATGATGAGTCCTCCCATGACACTTCCGATTGGGACAAGTGATATAAACGCACTACCAGAGCACGCGCAGCGCTGACTCGTGCAGTATAGCGTTCTTCATCTAGCTTAAGAGGCTACTCGCCAACCAACGAATAGGCACAGACCATACGAAAATTGAGTTTTGTCGGGCAAGCTTTTGATCGAGACACAGTAGGGGAAGCAATTCTGCGATGGACCCCAGCATGAAGGATAAGGCGAAAAATTAGATTAGCCGCAGATATCCCAAATGTCGCACTTAAAATGTTAGCCCATTACTGCTGCATAAGCGAGTAAGGGGTGTACCCTTTGTCAACATTGGCTTAACAGTCGTAGTATCGATACCGATGTAGGTATCAACAACCATGATCTCTTTGTGAATTTTGTTTCATAACGCTCTTGTGGGTTCCACCACAATTTAGATTGGATCGTCAACTCGTCACATCACAATTTTGGAACACATATTGGTTGTAACATAGGTTTTGGAAGATCTTTGTTTACAATTTTAGAACTTTCCATTCCTAATCGATATAGATCAACTAGCTCATGATAGTGAGAGAAGTATCTGGACGCTTCTCAGCATGGAAGCATCGGAAAGTACTCGCACAATGAATACCTCATGCTCTCACTGACGGTCAAAGAATGACCCGACCGTCAGTCTCTCCTCCTTCGCTCCAACAGGAAGGACTTTCTGGAGAATGTGGTGACTGGAGATGAGAGTTGGACACTACACGACGCGGGCGCACGCAGAGCCTTCTGGCTTCTTCTAGGAGGTCAGCCGCCAATTCAGTCAAAACCGGACCTTCTCCCAAGAAGATTTTGCTTTGTTGACTCCTGGGTTCTGGGAACATGGAATCAGCGACTTGCCTATTAGAGGGGTGAGGTTGTAAATAGTTATGGTGATTATATTGTGGATTGAATGTGGTAAGTCATAAAGATTGAAAAATTTTTTTATCTTCCAAACTTATGTTACAATCTAATATGAACACGATCATTTCGAAGGCTTTTTCAGAAATGTTTTCATTTTTCAAAAACATAAAGTGTAATCACTTTCGTATTTTGATCAAACTTAGCGAAGCATTGGTTATACCAGTTTTGGAGGAAGGTTCAAAAACTTGGAGCCGCCATACGAGAAAACTTCTAAGCAAACTCAAAAAACTGCAACAAAGCTTCACTAACAATAAGAATTTGATGTGCCGATGTTTTCTGTATCGGGACTACCCTCGAGCCATTCCAATTTATGAAAATAGACAGCGATAATTTAATCCGAAAATCTGCTCTGGTTTGTTTTAATTGCATCATGCTAAAGTCAATAAAAAGAGTATACAAAGTCTCGAACCATTTAAAGGCAGTGTTCACGATGAAAATCGTTCTTCTGTTTTTCCGCCTATCTTGAAAACGGCCATATGCTGATTCCAATGGTGTCTCTGAAATCATACAAGACCTTCTGTGAACGCAGGTATGGTCCCTCAAAGATTGAGCTATGGAAACATGGTGGACGAGTTGTCCGAGGCTTGTAACTTCCGTCATTTGCAGCCGATCCATGCGAGCTGACCTGAGTAAAGAGAGAAGCTGAGATGGAAGGGGGCTAGCGATTGAAAATCATCGCTCATCTCACGATCTCGAGCATTCATTTGTTCACGTCGGTGGGCGTGTGATGCGCTTTGAAGTTGCAACTTCGGGCTCTTTGGGGCTCTTCCTGGCTCGTTTTCATGCGTTCTTTCGACGTTAACGTTACAGAGTGTCCCTCCTCTACCCAATCCTAGTGGAATTTCGAAAACTTTTTTCATCGTGAACACTGCCTTTAATCTAGATACGCGCTAGCTGGTTAGAGTTGCTACTATCTAACGTTCTAAAATCAAGCAGCAGTTAAATTCTCTGTCACAAGCTAAGAAAATTGGATCTACTTACAGAATCCAGGACTTGTAGCGATCTTTTGCAATGGTAACGACTACTTGGCAAGGCCTCACTGTTCGATGTGAAGCGGCTTTCCATGTTTTTATCTCATGATAAAGTACCATGCTGCTGCTCTTGTCCTGGCTCTTAAAGGCAGCATTCGCGATAAAAACGACTTTTGAGATCTCTTCATGAGAATGTAGTTTTGGTCATCATAAAAGCTAAAATAAGTGAAAAACAGGAAATTTGCGAGAAAACAGGGTGTAAGGGCTAATTACCGGTGTAGGCCGGCCCCCTACTCAACAAGATATCCATTAACGCTTGCTTATCCACCTTTTATTTTGCTGCTGGAGAAGTCAATGGTCTCCAGAAATCAGAAATTACTCTAGAAGCAAAATAAAAGTTTACAAAACAGGTATTTATAAAAATCTCGATAATTGGGGGCGGGAGGACACCAAGCGGTAACTTGTTCTTGAATGTTTTCTCTGAAATTTGTTGTTCATTTTCGCTTCTGTAATGGAGAGATCTACCCTTCCATGAGCATATCACAACAATCGATTTTATCGAGAACCCTGCCTTTATTGTGGCTCTTGTTTTACACTGGGATGAGGGTCTTCATTGTTTTTTTCATTAAAGGCAGGATCCGCGATAAAAAATACTTTTGAGCTCTCTTCATAAGAATGTAGATTTGGCCATCACAAAAGTAAAAGTAAGTGAAAAAACCTGGAAATTCGCGGGAGAAACGCTCAAAAACAAAGTATAACGGCTAATTACCGGTGTCGGCCGGCCCCTCTAATTAACGCGATTTTTATTAATGCTTGCTTATCCGACATTTATTTTGCTGTTAAAGTAATCAGTAGTCTCCAGAAATGTTCAGAAATTACTTTTGAAGCAATATAAAAGTTGACAACACAGGCTTTTACCCAAATCTCGATAATTGGGTGCGGGAGGACACCAAGCCATAACTTTCTTCTGAGCGTTTTTTCTGAATTTTTTTACTTATTTTCACTTTTGTGATGGCCAGATCTACCATTCTAGGGTGATAGCACAACAACCGATTTTATTGAGAACCCTGCCTTCAAAGACTGAAGGAACCTATTTTTTTCTCTTTGGGTTTCCCTAAAGGATTCCGTCGATTTGACGTTTCATTACCTGAACCTAAAGCGGACCTTGTGCTATAGCTGAGTTGTTAGGGATAGGGATCACCTAACATCCAGAAATTTGGAGTCTGAGCTCACACGAATGCCCTAGTGCTGGTGTAAATGGCGTCTCCAGCGTCACCCACCTGATTTTTTCCTTCGCGACTTCCTAAAAGACATATTTCCTTGTCGGAATAGGTCTGAGGGTGCAACTCTGTCATTAGAAAGGGTAGAATGAACTTGTTAAAAATGAATAGCGAAGAAATTGCGCTTGTTTCATCTGTAGTTCGATTTTTTGTTTCCTGCTGCAACTGGTTGACCTCCTTGCCATGCATACTGTTTTTTCGACGCGTCTTAGCGTGCATGTTAATAAATAAATAATTTACAGTGATTGGTTGATAGATTTGAAGATTGGGCAATATTCAAGAAGAAATTTAACCGGGATATCATTCAACCACCGCTGTAACCTTGCCGCTGATCAAGTCTTAATAAGAGAGTGGCATCAGGCCAATTTTAGAGCCACTCACATGATTTCGCGCTGCACTCAGGAGCTCGCTCGTGATCACCCCCGCATCAAAATAGCATCACCGGCAGGGCTGCGACGATGATATCGTGGAAAGGGAACAAATTCACCTTAGTATCCTGAGAGCACTACATAGATTTGTGTCTTGCAGCGGTGTTGCAGCATATCCTGTTGAGCCTCAGCTATGAGATTTACCCCGTCCTGACGCTGCATATGTAAACTGCAGAAAATGATTCATGGCACTGAAGTTGCAGAATAGTACCGCCAGCATGATGTCAAGATTGTCACTTCTAAGGCGAACCAACTTTCAGGTGTTTTAGGTGTGCTGCATCAGCAAGTTCGAAACTTTCTTAAAAATCAATTTGATCGTATCACGACGATATGTCCCTGTGGGTGTACAAATATTGTAGGAGGAAGAGTTCACAACATCACCCATGTGAATAATTCTATCGAGAGTTGTCAAGCAAAGCAGCACGAGCCTTGAAGGGAGTGTCAATCATAATGTTCAATTCTGAGTTTCCCACTCAAAATTTTACGTAGCAAACTGTTGAAGAAACTCTGTTGAAGAGACTTGCTTTCGAATTGCTGATGCAACTGTTGAAGAAGGAATGGCGAAAAACGCAGAAGTACGCATCACTTTAGTGAAAGAATTACTTGGCCTGGACTAGTTGCTAGGCAGGATGGCCGAACTCTCGGCAGTCATGACCGGTGAATGGTGATTTCAGAGGACAGTTTCACAGAAAAAACCGCAGTGCCTTCTAACAGTTTCATTGAAAGTACGGTAGCGTAGTGAGAATACATTTCGGCTATTCTCTGCAAAAAAAATCGTAATTCTCACGACTCATGGCGTGAGCGGCGCGCGCGAGATGTTGATCGAATTCACAGCGCGGGAGCAGTTCGGCTGGCACACGTGACGCGTGCGGCAAAAACCACTTCACGCACGTAGCCGTTAGGGCGATTTAACCGTGGGGGCTCTAACAAGGAGAATAGTTGTTGCTCGGTTAACGCACTGCAACAACAACGTGCGCGCAGCGGCTTTTCATGTGTGCCAGCCTAACCGCTACCGTGCTGTGAATTCGATCAACATTCCGGCGCTCGCGATGCTGCTCCCTCCGTCTGTCATGCGCTCTCTCGCTGTCCCTAACCTCCGCTCCGCATCAGCACGCGTAGAAACCATCAGAATTTCGCGGTTTCACAGCATGCACTTTTGGTTTCCTTGTTTTCTTGACCATTTCAAATCTATCCAGGGAACAATCAATCGATTCAGCATGTAATCTCAGAATTGAAGATTATCGTGGACATTACCTTCAAAATATTCGTTCCTACCGGGTTCCACAGCGGTTCACGAATCCGTGCATCGTGAGAGCCTAGCAGGATAGGCTGCATCTCATGCAAGATGATCTGCCATCTACAGCCAGCTCGGATCGCACTGATACTTTGCGATCTCTATTGAAGCTTGGCGAATTTCGGTGCACGTTTGTTATAACATACGTATGGCACCGAGTTCGCATCAACTTCCAGCAAGGAACGCAATGTATCAGTGCGCTTCGTGCCGACTTTACATCATCTACGCAGCATCTCTCTTTGGACTATTATTTAGATTTTAGATCTTTCAACCCTTCTTCAGATCTTTCAAGGCCTGCATATGCTACCATTACCCTGCTATTCTGAAAAGAGGCGGATTCTGCGAGGGTTACATTGAACGTATTCCTAAGACTGTTCAGCCAGCACTGTCCTTCTTCAAAGATCAGCTCCTTGCTAGCCAGCATCAGTTTCCCCTCCCATTGTCTTCTCAATTTCAACGAATATCGACTCCACCTGGTTATTTCAAAGGTAGCATACATGCTCACACACATAGTCGAGAAAACAGTATAGATAGGACCGATCGGCCCCTACCAAGTCGCCAACGTCGTTTGAAGGGCTTTAGCCCATCCAGGATGACAGTAATCGAGGATTTCCGTCTTGCAAGCTCGTATTTCCCACCCATTCGAGTACGAGAATGAGAAATGAAACTTGAGAAAACATGTGATAATTGAGAGTGATAGCACTATCTAATAGGGGTGAACGTGAGAAACAGCTTGATTTACTCGAATATAACATGTCTGCATAACGTCGTTGACGGCATGGTAAGGGCCTTGCGGACCTATTTATGCTGTTATCTCAACCATGTTTGTGAATGTGTATGCTGCCTCTCTGGGCCGCACAGAGTGGCGACGTCTGGGCCACACGAGTGGCATAGTTCAGCTAAAAGCTTCCGTTCCTTCCGAACTTCCAGACAAATTTTAAATTTCGTCTTATTCCGAGAAGTCGAGCTGGAGTCTGTCTAATAGGTTGAGGAAGATGGACGGTTGATTAGCGAAGCATTGATCGGTACCTAATGCACAAATCCGAGCGCTAACTAGGTGCCTACAAGGCACCTTAGGCTAAGAACGCTTCCAGGCTAGGTGAAGGACGTGAAACTGGATTTGTGTGAGTTCTCCAACGTCTTTTCTGGACCAACACATCTAAAACGACGCTGTGTAAAAGAATTGACCTTGTTGTGAATAAAAAAAAAGGAAATTTTTGGCCACTTTGCTGCATCACACTCTTCATTTTACTAAGATAAATACGTGATAGCCTTGAACTATGGTCATGAACCGATTTTTAGAAGCTGGGAACGAAGCGTCATTTGAAGGCAGTATTCACGATGAATATCATGTTCGAGTTCGACTCAAAAACGGGGTTGTTCGTCCGTGATCTAACAAATAGTGAAAAAGCAGCGAAGATAAGTGCTCAGAATAAGCTAAAATAGCGGCTTTAAACGTACGTACAGGTTCAGGGGCCGGACGAGTTCTCAATCCATATTAGTTTCCGCAAAGGCGAAATGTGCGCGAATCGATCAGGCAGGACCAGGCAGAGCTTCTTGGCAGTTTGCCATCGAAAACGTCGGCAGCGCCACAAGCTCGTCAGAATTGGGCCAGCGGGCTAAGATAAGTAGTAGGAACAAGTTATTGCTTGGTGATACTACTGACTGCTTCAACAGTAAAATAAAAGTCAGATAAGTAAGCATTAACGAAAATCTCGTTAATTAGGGGGTGGCCGACACCGGCAATTAGCCGTTCTGATCTTTAACTGCTCTTGTTTTGCATTAAATAATCTCCTTTTTTCGATAGACCTAATTTTCCACCGGTGACAACCACCATGAACATGTTCATTTAACCGGACAACTAGTCCATGTTATAATGTCACTGAATTACGACGTTGTAATGCGTTTCTCGCCGTTTCTTCGTAGTTTTGGTAACACTTGGAGGCCAACACATTGTCTTATGTGGAAAACCCGGGGACGAAAATAATTATGAACACTGCCTTTAATCTATGATATCGGTTACTATTGAAATTGTGTTCCCTATTGCTTGTTCGTTAATTTTTGCGATAATAAACAGCAGGCAACATAAAATACACTCAAAACCCAGTGAGTCCATGTAGAATGTAAGTAGCGCTCAGCGTTAAGCGTTCGACGCTATATCGGAAGCATTTAGCACTTTATGCCGAGCACCGCGTCGTGAGTAGCGCTTATTGTGGCGCGCGCCGCTTTGTAGTGAAAGTCAGAAGCGCTCCACGCGAGGTGTGCGCCGCGTCGTAGAAAGTAAGTAGTACTTGATGTGGGAGTGTACGCCGCCTCGGAAAATGTGGGAAGCGCCTTATGTAGAGCGTGCACCTTGATGTAAAGAAAGAGTGGGGCTACACGTGAAGCGTGCACTGTGTTCAAGAAAGTGCATGCTACGGCAGGAAATACTTTTTCTTCTTTAGCGTTTGTCCCACTTCAAAGCGTGGTCCGCTCTTCTGATACGCTGGCGCCATTTCCCCTGTTTTGAGGCTGGTCAGGGTGTACACCGGAAGCATCAGATCAGCATGCAGCATGTCAAGCCAGCGTTGTTTGGGTCGTCCATTGGGTCGTTTGCCAGGTACATCTAGATTCAGGCCAGCTTTGCAAACGGTATCGTTTCCAGCACGCAGAACATGGCCATACCACCGCAGTCAAGCTTTTTAGAGTTTTTTCTGCAATTGAAGCAACGCCGAAACTCTGCCGGATGTCGTCGTTTGTGATGTGGTCCAAGCGGGTGACACCAGCAGACCAACACAACATTTTCGTCTCCATCACACCAAGTTTACGTTCTGCATCCTTGGTTGCAGGCCAGCACTCTGCGGCATACAGCGCAACGGGTCGCACAACCTTTCGATAGATCTTTGACTTCAGGCGATCGGGAACTTTCTTGTCGCGGAGAACCCCAGTCATCGAACGCCATTTCAACCACGCTGCGCTCACATGAGAGGCAATTTCACTTTCTAGACCGCAATCAGACGCGATAGTCGATCCAAGATACTTGAAGACTTCAGCACGCGGTAACTCGATACCGTCGATCTTGATAGACCCTTGATCATTTCCGTCCATGGTCAGATACTCTGTTTTCTTGACATTGAAGCGTAGTCCGAATCGAGACAGCCGATCACTCCAGGCTTGCTCCTGTCGCTCAAGGTCAGCCTTCAGATACGAGCATCACCTCATCGGCATACAGCAGCGACTATGGAGCCGGTTTCTGCAAGTCACGTGTGATTGTATCTATCACAATGACAAAAAAGCGGGGACAGAGCAGATCCTTGGTGCACTCCGACAGAGATGGGAAATTCGGCCGAAATTCCGGCGGCGGCTTGAACACGACTTTTAGGGTCAGCGTAAAGGATTTTGATCCAGTCGATGAGCCCTTCTGGAACACCATGGTGTCGCAAAGCAAATCATATCACTTCATGCGGGACTCGATCGAATGCCTTCTCTAAATCAGGATAGGCAAGGTGGAGCGTCTTCTGTTTCTCGTGGTGCTTCTCGATCAGTAGCCGGGCAGCATGAATGGCATCGGTGGTGCAACAGTTGGCAACAAAGCCACACTGATTCTTCGTGATCTCAACGATTTTGCGAATTCGATGATCGCTCGAAGTTTTTCATGGTATGAGACAGCAAACGTATTGGGCGATAATTCGCACAATCTACCGGACTGCCCTTCTTCTTCTAGACTGGAATAGTCGTGCTGCTCTGCCAATCATTAGGTGTCTTCTTTTCAGCGACAACCTGATTCAACAATCGCTCTAGCCAGTCAGCAGAGTTCCAGCACCGTGACTTCCACATATCTGCGGCCAGATCATCGGGCCCCGTCGCTTTTAAAAGCCTCATACGTGCTGGTGCCGTCTGAACTTCCTCGACCGTGATCGAATGAACAGAGCCGCTCGTGAATGTCGATTCAGGAATAGGAGGGTGAAGTAACACTTCCGTCGAGATCTTCTCGGAATATTGCCGCCATCTCCACATTACCTTTCCACGGTCCATGACCAGCTGACCGTTCTCATCATTGACGCCGTGGAATTTCTCTATGTCCTCCGTTCCACGTTGACGAGACTTCGCGAGTCGGTACACAAGGCGCTCACCAACGCTCGTGTCCAGCTTCTCATACAACCCTCCGTAGTGCGCGGCCTTAACTTTCGGTTGCCAACTACTTACATCTCCCTTGGTTTACCCACTTCATCGAATTTGATAACAAATGAGACCAAACATCGAAGTCCTAGTAAATTCTAGGCACATCCTTTCAGAACTTTCTGTTCTATGCACAACCTCGCAGAATTTTTTTCGGTTCTTTAGGTGCGAAACACTCGAAAAATTAAAGTTAGACTAGAGAACTCAACCTAATTTCGATCTCACAAGAAGAATTCATCGCCTTTTCTGGGTCGGGCGCCTCTCCTCAGAACTTTGATGGCGAAGGCGTTAGTAGTGTCATGCCGTCTGGATCGCTCAGAGACTCAGACGATCCTTGAGGGTAATTTCTTGTATTTGAGACAAGGAACGGCCTAGAAAAATTCCGCGAAACGCGGCATTAAAGTGAATTTTCAGAGAGCAGGTCGGTTCCTTCCCCTGTACACCCCAAAAGCCTAACCACGAACTCCGCCAGCCTCGAGAAGAAAGGACTCCAGTACTGTTACATGTTGCCTGGCAATAAGTATTACCGTCTACAAATTTTGATTTCTCTTCCGCGACTGGGCACTTGGTTTCTGTAGGTAGTGGGGGGTGAGACCAACTTGGCAGGGATGTTACAGACGGTGTAGCAAAATATCAAAAAAAAGCAATCGATGAAGATGGTTTACGCCTTTAAAGTCGGGAGCACGAGAGTCCCGAAATTGTTTCACAACTGTTACAAATGTGTATTGAAAAGCTCCGGTAGATGACAAAGGCAGCGGAGTTATAAGAACCTTCAATACAAGAACTTCACCTGCATTGCACCTCTTCTTTCATTGCTGCAACTGGATTCTGGAAAAAAAATGACAAATCTCTCACTGCCTCTACTGACATCGCTTACAGGAAGCCAACTCAAACAATGACAACAAGCGTTGGCGGAAATTTTTGGAGAATATGATTACAATAAGTGGAAATAAAATCGATGGCAGATGCGAGAGAACAAAATCAGCGTACAAAGCCGTCATTTCTTCTATTTTGATATATCCAGCTAATTCGATATCCCACACAAGTGTAACTGCGAACGGTACCTAGAAATATGGAAAACAAGAGCTGTTAGAATCACGCTCATTATCTTTTGAATTCATTTTTCACCTACCGACAAATCTTACGGGAACATCACTTAGACGCCTAAGATGAAACCTTTTCTTATCGGGTTCACAGTCTCAAAACTTTCAACTCATGCCGATACCATCGTCATTTCAAAATCATTCCAAAAACTAACACTTCAAAAACTTGACAATCAATGTCGTACCGCTTATTCGCACGGATGAGGGACAATTTTTTCTCGGCTTCCGTTGACAAGGCTGTTCCGTACGATTTCCGTTCTACATATTGTACAAAGCGGTTGTTTTTCATCACATCAACTCAAGTCCCGTTTTGACTACAGCTGGTCGCTGCGGCCATGCGAGGAACAACTGCACCTTTTTCATCGCGAGTGATTGAAAAGCGCTTCGAATGTGATTGCTTGGTGTAGGATGTCTTTCATCGCTGGGTCGCGACAGCCAAATCCAATGTTTCACTGTTTCACAAAGCGATTATCGATAGTAGCTGATCATCGCTCCGTCGCGGCCGAATTAGGAGAAACAATTGTGCAGTGCGGGTAACCAGTGTGCGTATACACCCCATTTTTCGCGGGTGTCTGGCTTCCCAACAGAGCAATGAGTGTTCAACCGAACCGGTCAGCTGCCACGTGCTTCGGGAAGCAAAACATCGCTCTTTTGTAATGGCCCGCGTGCAATCCATAGCTGGATTGGATTATTTCTGGGTATTTCTCCTACGCCAGATTTATGCCAACTGCAGACAAACCGAGAAGAGTAATCATCGACGCATGGGACAATATCGAAGCAGGACATTAGCATGAGTCACAAGGGAAGTGCTTATGGCGGTAAACGCATCTGCAAAAACGACTTGTATTGTTAGTATCTCTTAGGCCTCCATGGAAAAACTGCGCAGTATCCCGCCTCGAGCTGCAGGTTCCAAGAAGTTACAAGCTTAAAACCGTAGTTTTTTGTGCTTTTTGTACTTTCCAAAACGCGCATTGGTCTTCCAAAATCCGAAAGCAGACCACATAATTCTGCTCAGCGTTCAAAACTACCCCTCCCCCTAACCAAAGTCTGGGTGAAGGCACATTTCCCAAACATAGTACAGACTGGTAGCGTTTTGGACCTCAACGGATTTTCGGTTATGTGTTTGTTTGTACCAATTACTGTGCTCTGGGGGGTGTGTATACAAGTCTGTTGGTACCTGCTCGTTGGTGTCTCTGCTTCTACTGAACCCAGCAGACGTTTGAGTGTACACAGGGAACGTTCGAGCGATATAGCGTGCACAACTATATCGCGAAAGTATCCCATACATTGCATAAAGGTGTCGCCGTCCGGCTTACTAAGGCCTCTGGTACAGAACAACTTAGGATCCGTACCTAAGGAGTTCATGGAGTCTTTGGCCACAAGCCACAATTTCTCCACCCTGAACTGTCGATCGCTGTCGAGTGATATCCAGACTTCGGAGCTATTTCCATGCACCGTTTGCTGCTTTGCAGGAAACCCGCTTTAAAGGCACAGGACAACAAAAAAATTAATTTTCAATTTTCATGCTTATATTGGAAAGAGTCACACGCTGATCACAGAAGTATCTTTAAAAACGTCCAAGACTCCCTTTGAACAGAGTAATGGCTCTCCAAAGATGCCTCGATTCTGAGGGTGAAAAATTGGTGGACGAGTTGTCACAGGCCTGTATTTCTCTTCATTCGCAATCGTTGCGCAAGGGCGAGCCAGCATAAGAAGATAGCCCAGCAATGGACTGAAGAACGACGAATTATTGGAATTCATCGATCCATCGAGCCATTATCTAGTTCAAAAATCTGTAGGAGGTCGGGCCTGTGGTGGTGAGCGAAGGGGGTCGGGCCTGTAGTGGTCGCTTATATCTCGCTTATTTGGAGGAATTGAGATCTCGCATTTGGCACGTGTTATACAGGAGGGGTCTCCTACACAATTTCCTGAAAATCTCAAAATTCATATCTGAGGGTGTACTGTGCCTTTGAGGATAGACCCGTCATCAGCGTCGGAGGGTACACCATCTTCTGCGGTAAGGCTGACGATAGGAGAGTGGGAGGCTGTGCAATAGCTGTAAGGAAGGATTTCAATGGTATGGTCAAGGAGCTTGGCTCAACGTCATGCCGGAATGCATTCCTACGACTGCGGGATCACAGAGGATTCAATCTGTGGATAGTGAGTGCTCATGCGCCTACTGAAACCGCCGAAGACAATTCGAAGGATGCGTTTTATGAGGAACTCAATACGTTGCTGGCCAGGATACCTTGTCAACATGCTGTTGTCGTGGGGATTGACGCAAATGCGAAGATGGGACTTGATCAGGAATCCGAAGTACTTGGTAAATGGTTCTACCCAGTGGAGCAAACATCGGACAATGGATAGCGCCTTGCCGACTTTTGTGAACGCAGTGGTCTGATTATTGCATCGACGTTCAAGAGGAATCATCGCCGCCATCAGCTAAAGTGGCAGGGACCAACCCAGCTATCTCCAGAAGAACAGCGGAAGCGGAGGATGACGACTTTAAAACTACAACTCGACTATGTTCGGACGAAGAGTATTCCAGTATCGGACATTCGAAGATCTAGAGCTGTGTGGGAGGTCGCATTCGATCCGGATCACCGTCCTGTTCTTCACTGCAAGGATTCATAAGAGGAAGCGAGGGGCTCAGCCTCTCCAAAGGATTGACATGACAAGTCTCAGAGATGAAGAATGCAGAAGGAATTCCCGACAACGCTTTTCTATTCACATCGGAGTACGGACGAAGAAGAAAATTTGCAATGCGGATTCTTTTGTCAAGTGCATCCAGGACGCTTCGAAAGAGGCACTCCCGGTTGTACAGCCTAGGAAGAAGCTCGCCTACGTCTCAGAGGAAACGACGTCTACTTACAACAAGGTATGTGCTCTCCGAACTGCAGGAAACTTAGCGGAGGAGAAGCGTGTGAAGAGGAAGTTGCATCGGCAGCTTCAAAGTGACCGCGAATGGCCTGCATCGCAGCTACTTGCTGCTTAAGCTCACCAGTTTGATAATATCCAACACCAAACCCGGCGTCCTAGCCCCTTTATAGCAGTGTGCACAGTTCATACCCTTATAATTTCAATTGCCGAAAAAAGTTACCGAAAAAGAAACTGCTATCAAGAATCCTTGTCTCAATATATGCACTTCCATATTTGACGGTTGAGTACCATTACCGTTTCCATTAAGCGACTTCTTCTTTGAGTGCAATTTGACTAATATTATTATATAGATTATGAAGCAAGAGAGGGACAACATTGCAAAGACAGCGTCAACCACCTGCATAGTGGAAGCTTGCACTAAAATAACTTTAACAATCAACACTATACAGTAATTCACTCACTATTCGGGTGACGGTAGCAACTGAAGATATATTCATCGAAAAAAGTTGTGCGATGCCTTCCAAAGTGCCGGTTGCCAGCAAGCTCGCGATCAAACAAAGCAGGAGAAAAATCAGTAGCAATAGTAGAATGGTTCTCCTTAATTTTCTATACACATACACTAATGTGCAGTGGACCAGGTTTGGATCACATCCGCCTTTGGCGTGGTAAGAATCTTTTAGAACTACGCCAGTCTGCCAGAGTTCCCGCTCACAAGATATGGCAGTTAGAGTAGGTCGTAACGGAGAAAGTCGAATGTAATGGGAGAATGGCCATGCCTTGAAGGAGTGAATAACATGGGCATCTTCCCGCTCGTTCTTGATCTCAAGGAATTATTAGCTTGAAACCATAACATTTAGTTTACTTCTAAGATGCAGGTGACATCGCTACGGCACCCCGGGTGCGTGATTGTCGCGCTCCACAGCAGAGGAAGACCCGCCTCGGTCCACAACAAAAGCGTAATCTTTGCCAATGTCCGCTGTGAGGAACCACTCTCCCCAAAGACCGCGGCAAACCCCTCCCCCACCCCAGCTGAGAAAATATCCCTGTCCCTTCAGCGGTCAAAAGTACTCTGACCTCCGGAGAGCGACTCGGAGTCGCCTTCCAGGGCCAGCATCAGAATGCCGAATGAGGACTCGAGTGAGATGACGCGCCTTATATGCCGGTTGTGCACATGTTAAGCAAGTTACGACGTGACCATCTACTTGCGAGAATTGATGGGCCAATGTAAGTTACTTGCGAGATTCAAAAGTCACAAGTAACATGGTTATGAACATGGAAGTTACTTGCGAGTCCCAACCTCGCAAGTTACTTAAAAAACTCAGATGAGCCACAAGTAACTTGATTTTTCCCGGATATCTCGCAAGTAACTTGATTCGAAACTTCTGAGTATAATGTCATTTGGGTACTTCAACCCACCGGAAAACTCTGAGAAAGAACTAATAACGGATTTTATAATCGTGTTCAGCTGCCCAAATAGATTTCTATTCAAAGTTTCCACGACAATCGGACAAAATTCGCTCGACGTTGGCCTTTTGACTGACTCGAGAGCTCTGAAGAAATGTTTCACCTAAACACTGTCTAGAGAGGTCACTTGAGGACCTTGATGCGAGTGTTGTGCCTACGTTCAATACTACGGAATATTACTAAAGGTTATGGCTTACGTTAGTGGTTCTCTAATCCATGACAATCATCGATTAAACTGAAAACAGATCATTGGTGTTCACGTTCAGTGCCTCCATTACCACTCGGGAAAGAAGTTCGGTGCTTAAAGGCTTAGTACACCCTCGGAAATGAATTTTGTGATTTTCATTTATTTGTGTAATAGACCCCTCCTGTATAACAAGTGTCAAGTGCGGGATCTCAATTCCTCCAAAACAAGCGAGATATAGGCTACCACCACAGGCCCGACCCCCTTCACTCACCACCACGGGCCCGACCCCCTTCCTGGTTTTTGACCTCGATATCAACAGGATGGATGGATGGATGAATTTCGACCAAGTCGCGTTCTTCAATCCATTTCGGGACTATCTCTTTATCCTGGCTCGCTCTCGCGCAACGATTGTGAATGAAGAGAAATACAGGCACGAGACAACTCGTCCACCAATTTTTCACCCTCAAAATATAAGCATCTTTAAGGAGCCATAACTCTGTTCATAGGGGGTCTTGGGCGAATTCAGAGATACCTTTGTGATCAGCGTGTCACCCTCTCCAAGATAAGCATAAAAGCTGAAAAATAATTTCTTGGGTGTCCTGTGCATTTAAACGTATCGAGCTTTAGCAGAAAAAAGGTAATGGTGCATAACTTTTGACCGATTAGCGCATCATCATCTATTGCGATAATGATATCGTCGTAACTCCTTGCCAGGAATGAAACCTTGAATCTCAAAAAGCCGATTTCACTGCCGATATGGCTACATTGTGCTGCAGATTGATGAAGTGATATTTTCGAAATAATACTTGACTATAACTGAGTATAACTTGAAAACGATAGAAGAGTATTCCTCTCTAATTGATCAAAATCTAGCCGTTTCCTGAATTTGTAAAAAAAAAACTCCAAAAGGGTATCATCAATCCCTGGATGGGCGGAAGCCGCGACACCGTTACGATAGCTTTGTCATAAAAATTGAGCGGTTGTTTTTGAGAAAACGCAAAGGTAGAAGTGGAGAAACAGCCGCTACGCTCCCAAGATAGCGAGATAAAAGCTGCAACGTGATTTCCTGGAGATAACATGTAAATCATACCTATTGTTCGTCACACATCCAGCACTTCCCCGCCCTACCGACTGCATCATCAATGCTGCCTAGCGTTACTACCCCTCTCGTAGACTAGGATTGGGCGCGATGGCCGGCGACATTCCGTGCTCACAACCCCTTCAATGACTTGCGGCTGGTCACCTACGCTGATTTATCATGTGAGGCATGGATATTCCCACACAGTAATAGATTTCCACCGTACAGGCCTGCGCAAGTTATACTTCCCTTGCTAGAACAATCAAAAGCCTATTCATCTCTACCTTTGCTACTGGCGAGCGGTCGTCATCTCCTCATCATTTTTCACAGCGCACTAGCGGGCTATCAAGCTCACCGTTTAGTAAACATATTGTTCCGTGAACCTTCAGAGAATACTGCTAGTCGGTTGAGACTTATAAGAAACACCACAGCTGACGTGAAGTACCGTAGTGCAAACTGCATGTTCAGTGATACGCCTAGCAACTCATAGTGCCAATTGGTGGATATCAAATCAACAGCAATGACAATAACGGTCGTTTCTGATACTATCGACATCATACAGAATATTAGTAGCAAGCAGTAGAAAGGTATCTGAAAATGTACAGTCGGCGTGCACCGAGTCTGCGCCAAGGAACGCAAAAAACCAGTGCGAGACTGTACATATCTATGGTTTGAAGGCCTCATAAATCAGCGAGAGTCTGATGTCAGCTGTGGATCCACTAAATTATTTCACGCTGCATAAATATTGATTGAGAAACATTGCGTAATCAGATATCGCTCCATCTTGCTGATCCAGAAAAGGCGTTTGGTTGCGTTCTGCGCCCTACGCGGAGTTGCACTCGGCCACGGCAGTTGAGGGATGTTGATGGAATCCACAGCGCGGGAGCAGTTCGGAAGGCATACGTGACGCGCGCGGCGGAAAAGCACTGCGTGCACATTGTTGGGGCGCGTTAACCGAGGGGCCTCTAAGAAGAAAAACGGCTGGCGCTCGGTTAACGCGCTCCAACGATGACGCGCGCACAGCGGTTTTTCGCCGCGCGAGTCACGTATGCCAGCCGAACCGCTCCCGAGCTGTGGATTCGATCAACATCCCGGCAGTTGATGCTACCTGGTATGTGCAGCCTTGCAATCACACGCACCCAGTTCTAATGACTGGAATTCGTCAGGCAACCATGCGTTAGTAATTAATCTGGTTATTCCTTTGTTGTGAACAAATCAAACAACTTGCCGGCAATAAAGTCTTGCGGCCTCGTATAATCGAGGCAGATACAACGGCGTTGAGAATAATAGCTGTCGTCGATACACTCATCAATACTGTTAGACCAACATCAACAGATTCTCTTTCTGAGTCTTGTTGATCTAAACAGTGTTTCCAGTGAAAAAAAAACTCGGAATCTCCTGCTCCGGACAAAGAAAAGAGGCTTTAGTGCAATGGGAATGGCATGGGAATGATGTCTTACCACTGTAGTCTGCCGGAGGTGACATAGCACGTCAAAACAAAGGACCTGAATTAGAAAACTTCAAAATGAAACTTGTCGAGAGTGGAGAATTACGAACTACACCATTCTCTGATGGCAGAACTCACGCACTGGCTAAATGAACACCAAACCATGGGTGTGCGGAAGTTTTTGGAAAATTTTCAGAAAACAGAAAATCGAGTTTGTCAGAAATTAGAAATCACAAAACAGAAAGCCCAAAACGGCCAGAACACAGAAATCAGAAAACAGAAAAATTTCAGAAAAAATACTCATTGCATTTTAACTTCGTTTCGAGTGAAGAGAGGATGTAATTCTAAAAATCTTTGTCATACTTGTAATATAATATCTACGGAACTGCACAGATGACCTATAAGACCCTGATAGTAGCAATAACGCGTCAATGACGGATACAACATCATTAAAAAAAACGCCAAGAGTCTAGGCCGAGAAATAGCCCACTAGGCTTAACAACTGATCTTGTCGAGCAGATTCTCGTGTGTTTCTTGATTATTTCTTGGCTGCTAGGTGGCTGCGAGCATGTGGTTCGCGGAATAATCGAGGAATAACCGACAAAACCTGGGTAGTTGAACCGACGACGGTGCTGACATCCAAATCTGCCTCAACAATGCGTCTTACATTCCCCTTTGAGAGCATTCTTTCGCGGCTGATTCCCGACGACCATTATTTGACGCCTATTTCGCGGCAACTAGTTATTTTTCGAACACGACCTTGTTCTCAGCTATTAAAAAAATGAGGCATTTTGTGGCTATTTATCGGCTATTGCTCGGCCAAAACTCTCAGAGCACTCACCCGTGGTAGAACGTCAGCACAATAATGGTTGCATTCTAGGACAGACTTCGGATTCAGACCCTCGCTGTGCAGCAGAAAATTATTGCTCTGCCCTGCGGATGCTACCCTCATTGTGACAAAGTACTACCCTACGAGTGCGTTAGCAGGGTTCGCGATAAGAACGATTGTTGAATTTTCTTTATAAGAATGCTGGTCTAGTCATCACAAAAAAATAAGGGAGAAGTTGCATAAAAATGCACAAAAACAAGTCAGAACGGCTAATTGGTGGGTGTAGCGAACCCTGCTCTTAACAGCAATCGCACCATTGAACACAAATAGTACCTTGTAAAGGCCTAGATAAGCTGCGCTGTTCCACAGATCTGGATTTCGCTTTTTACTGATTTCTCTGTTTTTTGCAGCATTTTCAGAAAACAGAAATCAGAAAACAGAAAGGCCAAAACGGCCATAAAACAGAAAACAGAAATCAGAAGACAGAAATTTCCGCAAACCCTTGCACCAAACACACACAATGTTTTTGAAATGTGGAAGAGACACTTAGGTCGCCTGACAACTTTGACGCTTCAAGGACAGTGTTCACGATGAATATCGCACTCGAGTTCGACTCAAAATGGGATTGTTTGGTCGTGAGGTAACTAATAGTGGAGAAACAACGAAGAAAAACGTACAGAATAAGCTAAAATGTCGGTTTGCAAAATCCCGGGCGTGGACAAGAATCATGGGCTATGCTGATCATCTCAAGCGCGCTTGAAATAATTTGCGCGAATCGATCCGGCTGAACGCGGCAGAGTTGCTTGACAATTCGCCATCGAAACGTGTGTGGCGCCACAAGCTCGTCCGAATGGGGGGGGCGGACCGGGATAGGTAGGCGCACCGGGATATATTTCAAACCCGTTTTCATCGATTGCTGGCCCGTTTTCGTTTCTTTATTCGACCCTATCCTCTCCAGCATCTGCCAACTTAGTGTTTCACTCTGAAACCTCGAGAACGAGATTTGTTGTGGACACTGCCTTTGAAAGTGCGAGCCGGACCTTTCAATTAGCACTGTTACCGCATTCACTTTTGCGAACTTATATGTTACCTACGTGTAATTGACGACAGAATTTGGAGGTAGTAGAAACGGGACTCCAAGGCTGAGAGTACAGTGCCTCGCGTCAGTGATGGCAGGGTTTCACCTTTGAAGTGCGTGCTTTGTTGCATACATTTGAAGCTGGACTATGCGGGAGCGGTTTCAGTGGGTATATGGACGAACTGTGCTCATTCTCAAAGTGTGATCACCTCAAGGCTATCATGGCTGCACCAGAGTATGCAATGGACAGATCTCGGTTACTCTGAGGACATTCCACAACGATTCGCAAACCATTCGCTCAAACTGCATTCGCAGTGAACCCTGTGAAAGGATAAAGTACGCGTCCTTCGATGTGGAAATCTCAAATTTCTGGGTGGTTGCTAGCCCTATCGTATCGTGCCTGACATTTCTTGCCAAATGCTGTCGCCGCTCTCTTCTGTGCGAAGTATTGACATTTGTAAGGTGTGTCCGAATGAGAATGGCGGCCCATGCGGCCGGCGTGCTTGGCAAGCGGACGTCGCCTTCGCCGCTCCCGGAAGAGCATGCGAAACGTCTCCCACAGCCATCGGCTACGAACGGAACCGGAACCGGCTGGCAGCAACCACTGCGCCAATCAATCAGCTCCGCAGACGGGGGGAGGGGAAATGGACGCCGTTCGAATTCAACACGCGTCCGCGAGCGGCACATGCGACGCCCGCCTGCCAAGCACGCCGGCGGCGTGGGCCGCCAATCTCATTTGGACACACTTTAGCAACCTGCTTTCTCCACTAACAGCTCACTATTTCCGTTTACGATGATCCAATTGTAAGGAAGTGCCAGTCGTGGGAGCTCGTGAAATTAACTGTCATGACAACAAGTTGGTGATTGTCACCGGCTGTGTATTGTATGACGCAAAACTTTTCTATAGCTCGCTGCTTTTTGTCGTGCCAGGCCGTGGCATATGTCATTACGTAGATAGAAGGATTAAAGACACAGTTCACCCTCAGGTTTCATTTCCACATAATTGTGAAGAAGGCCCATCCCCTCTGAGAAGATCGGTATCGCTAGTTTTGCAATGACCCCGAGATTCTCGCTGGTATCGCGATGGGGTATCGGCAGTTGATTGACGGCTCCGCAATCGTGGAAAAGTGGTGTGTAACGCAGTGGCCCCGCGATAGCCTTATGTCGGCTCCTCAATTCGATAGCTCTGAGAAAATCTGTGATGACGACTCCGCAATGCGACCGTGTAGGTGCCCTATAGGCACCCACACGGTGTCATTGCGGTGCCTTCATAACAAATCGCACTGCTTGCACGCAGATTGCGAAGTAGGCCCCGCAATCGCACCTAGCTAAACAGCCTAATGCAAATCCTTTGCTTTGAAATGGCAGTCGAACGATTTGTTCTTCTACAGTCTGCCGCAATGTTAAGGGGTCGTTTATACTCCCGCCGCCTAGCGGCGCGTCACAGTGAATTTCTATAATATTGATCACGCGGCGCGGCACAATCGATATCGTAACTTTGCACTCTGCCGCGCCGCTCGGCGGAGGGAGTATAATTTAGACAAAAAAGACATGGTGTGGTCGCGGTCAGACACTAAAACTAAGGTGTAAGACCCTAGATTTCAATACCGATCTACAGCACAGCTGATTTTCTTGGTAAGTCACGGTTTTTTTTCTTTCTTGTTTCATTATTTTTGTATCTGACTCTTACGTGTAATAATACGAATAAGGGCTTCTCCTAATGTGTGAGAGGAATTTGCCGTTTTTTTTTTCAAAAAAAAAACTTAGAAGCACGAACAAACGGCTAATTTCCCTCACGCACTGAGAATATCCCCTATTCGCAATATTTGAACAGTCAGAAACAGAAATAATGCCGAAACAAACAGAAAAAAAAGAAAAACCGTAACTTACCCAGAAAATCAGCTGTGCTGTCGATCGATAATGAAATCTGGCGTCTTCCACCGGAGTTTTATGTAGTGTGTGACTGCAACCGAACCATGTCCTTTCAACTTTGCGGTAAACTGTATGTATTTGATATAAGTCAACTGAGTATCAGAATGCATGAGCAGAGTGGTTCTTAACACATATAACACCTCTTAGGAACTTGGGCAACAAGATTTCCTGTTTCTAAGTGACTGTTGTGCAATAGGAGCAGCACTTTTGCGGTTGCACCGAATTGGACGCAGTCTCGTTCTAGAAACAGCATTTCAAAGCTCAATTTTCATTGCGAATTCATTTCTCAGCATGTCCATCAGGTGCGACGCAAATATGAATCAGGCGCTTGCCTTGTGCTTCCGCTGAGAGTACCAACACCCCGAAGCAATGGCTGATACAATCAATGGTATTTTAGCTTTCCAAATCCATACGAATGCAGAAGTCGCCAAAACGTAATCCAAATAAGATTCCATGCTAATCAAACACAAAATGACAGCTGCGTTGAAAAACAGACACAGAATCTTACGGGAACTATTAACGCTGTGCATACCACTACAGATTTTGACAGTGATGGTGTTCGCTGCTCTGTCAAAGTTCGAGTCTTTGAATCGTTTTGTTCCAAGACTATTCAGCATCTAGCGGAGTGATTGCCATTTGGTGGCGCGATGCCAGAATGAAGTGCAATACCGGTGGTATCATTTGCGTTTTGTGCACTCTGTTCAGGAAAGACCATTCGTTGATTCCGAGTACATTCCCACCTTCGGCGAGGTTTGTTGTTTTACCTATTGTACCTACCGTATTTACTCTAAAAGAAGTACACCTCTATTTGAAGTACACCTCTAATAGAAGTACACCCAAAAGGGAACGCTGAGTATTAGAAGTACACCCTCTATTTGAAGTACACCTCTATTAGAAGTACATATAAAATAGAGGTCTGAGTATTAGAAGTACACCCCCTATTTGAAGTACACCTCTTTTAGAAGTACACCTCTTTTCGGAGTGGACCCCCGGTACTTGGGTAAATGATTGGCAACACGAATACGGCATTTAAGAGAGACCAGTCTGCCCCAGATTTTTTTCAATAGTGTGAGGTTTGAATATTCACAAAAAAACTATCGGCCATCCCTTTCTTGGACAAAGATTGCTTGTATGGGACACGATCAAACCTCAGCGAACTTTAAATGACCAGGAAAAAACGCAGAGCTAAAGTTCGACATTGGTGTTATTTGCGACGGATGAACGGAGTTTATTTAGGTTTTTTACAAATATTTTTGTTAGATTGAGTTTTAGTCGATCAAAGTCGACTTATTTTGGCCCTAGACGTTGACTTCAGTGGTGCTTGAAAAACCAAGATCCCCCAGCGTTACGAAGATTGGATCATTTACGCATAGAAATCGCTTACCAGAAACCACCAATTGTAGACTTTACCTATAGTGGATTGTGGACGCAAAGAACTCGCTTCTGGAAAAGCTGTTGTCAGGTCGTTCAAGAACCGCGCGTTTCAATCGCTCTGGACGGCTCGAAAGGCGATCAGTTAAAGGCAGTGTTCACAATAAATTTTGCTTTCGATATCACCTGGGTTTGAAGGTCTGGTGCCCTGTATATCAAGGCATGCTTGAGGACCACGCAAAAGACGTGTATTTGAGCCAAAGTAGACCCTCCCTTTTTACGCTGATTTTTGAGCGTGGAGGAATTGACCGCTATCAAGTCAAGGAAGCACTGATAAGCTCACTTATCAGTACTTCCTTGACTTGATTATTCCTGTAATCTGAGTCTTCATTTGTTCACATCGAGGGGGAGGAAGTGGAGCACCGGGCGGTTCTGGGACACCAAAATGCTTGTTTGCAGCTGTTATTTTGCCACTCCTGGCTCGTTTTTTACCGTTTTTTCGACACTGGGAGCCTAGAATCCTCCTCGACTATCATTTCACTGTGGAAAGTCACCGATGATGTTCATCGTGAACGCTGCCTTTAAATTGTTTTAATTATAACAAGTCGATGAAGCACGTGTCAACAAAATCGAAAACGAATTTATACATTTTTTGGAAGAAATTAACTTGGGAAAGGTGTGAATATATGATATCAGAGATTGTGGAAGCATCGGTTCAATTGAGCCAAGTCTGAAATTTCATTAAATACAAGTTTTTGGTGTTTTTGGTGTTAGAATGTGAAGAGTCTACCATTGGAAATTCAAAAAAATGCGCCGAATAATAGAAGTACACCCTCTATTAGAAGTACACCTCTAATAAAAGTACACCAAAAAGAGAGGGCTGAGAATTAGAAGTACAGCCTCTATTTGAAGTACACCTCTAATAGAGGTACATATAAAATAGGGGTCTGAGTGTTAGAAGTACATGTACTTCTAAAATAGAAAATACGGTATTCTACCACCAACAAACGTCGCCGACGGTGGGAATGGCCCACCACCTCTGTTTTGGAGGAGAACGCAAATATACAAGGGGCGGGCAGATACAAGGACACGGCCAACTTCTCGCTCGTGTAGCGCGTCATTATGGGTCGTTTTCGACGCTTCTCAATGCGTAGGCGCTGTGTTCTGAGCCATACTAATCTATTTCCGTAGCTACTTCACACACGTTTACGAGCGTGTATGCTGCCTTTAAGGATTCTTTTAGAATATCTAGGTGTTCGGTTTTCCGATTATTTCGATAATTGTCAAAGATTTTTTTAGAAACCTCGAGTATTCGCTCATTGCGGGTCACAGGCTTCGAATATTCTGTCATTGAAAAGAAATGAGCAGGATTATCAATGAAATATTTGAAAAGTCGAATCGAATCGGCCGAGTACTTTTTCGAATATTAATACCAAACGGATAGAGTAAGGTTTCCAGATTAGTTCACTCATTCGGAAATTTCGAAAAGTCTTTATCTGAAATTTTCATTCAATCGGGCAATCCAGAAAGAGAACTGAACTACACTCCCTCCTTCATAGGTTTCAAGAAAGCAATATTTCGAAAATTCATTCATCAGAAGCTCTCTGGCAGTTGCCATTTATATTATGAATTTTTTTTCAAGAACAATATGCAATTGTTATCTGAAAATGCAATGTTCTTTCATTTATTTTAAAATTATTGTCGAATGATCATGTCTACTCGGCCCTCTATCTAAGGGATGAATTCCGAAATTCAGGTAGACTCCGAGAAACACCCGGTACCTCTTTAAAGGCAGTGTTCACGATGGATATCGCACTCGAGTTCGACCCAAAAATGGGATTGTTTGGTCGTGAGGTAACTAATAGTGAAGAAACAGAGAAGAAAACCGTCCAGAATATGTCAAAATAACGGTTTCTAAATTCAGGGCGTGGACGAGAATCATGGGCCCTGCTGATTTCGGCAAGCGCGCGCTGATCGCGAAATCTGCGCGAATTGATAATGCTAACTGCGGCAGAGTTGCTTGGCCATTTGCCATCGAAACGTGTGCGGCGCCACAAGCTCGTCCGATTGGGGGGGGGGGCGGATCGAGATAGGTAGGCGCACTAGGAGAGCTTTATAAGCCGTTTGTATTTATTTCTGGCCAGTTTTCGTCGCTTTTTTTTCGACCCTGTCCTCTACAGCACCTGCCAACTTATTGTTTCACCCTGAGACCTCGAGAACGAGATTTATCGTGAACACTGCCTTTAAAGAGGTAGCGTCGATAACACGCCGCTATTCGGCGAAACCGCGTCGGCACCGCGATGAGTGTGCAGAGTTTCAGTTTTCCGTCGGCTCCGCGTTCGACACACCTCCGAACTGGCGCACATGAGTCATACAGCAGTATCGATCGAAGTTCCAGCTAAACTCGCCGATTCCTTTCTCGGTGTTGTTCAAATTCGTGTTCTTTTATGTTATCCGCATTTGAACCAAGGCACGCACCGCCTACTCAGACACTCTGGCGTTTCTAACGCGCACTGAACCGTCCCATTTCGACCTGTGCGGGGCAAACGGCACAGTTCCCGCATGGCCATTCCGGTCTGCGTTCAGCGCCTGCCAAACCTCGGATTCCGCCGTTTGGCTGGCGATGACGTCACTGCCGCAGAGAGGCTCGGTGTTGCGTTCCTACACGATTTGACAGTTCATGAACTCGTTTGATCTGCCGAATCACGTTATCAATGACTCCACAATTGACCAGGCCCATAGCAGCAGCAGAGCACGTATATAAGGGGCCGCTCCTGGAAAGTGGCTACGAGTCTTTCTCTGGACGATTTTTGACCGCTAAGGGGTCTCCCCCACGGTCCTCAGCGAGGGAAGCTTCCTCGCGGTCGACCGTGGCGTGGATGATGTCCCTGTCGCGGACCGCGGTGGGGGTGACTCCCTCACGCGGGCCGCGATATGGACCGTGCCCTTCTTTTAGGAGACCCGCTCCCATTGAAATAATGGGACGCCGCCCCTAGCGCCACGTGCTTCTATAATAGGACGACCTCCTTTGCCGTTGTAAATCTCATCAAGCATGGTCGAAACCTGCAAACGGCAGTGAATCGCCGGATATCGCGGGCGAAACCGAACATGATCGAAATCTGCAAACGGCAGTGAATCGCCGGATATAGCGGGGCAAACGGCGGATATGGGGCACCCGTTTTGCCCATTTTTTCGTTTCTAACGGGAGCGGTTCAGAATATGACCTGCGGTTGCTGCGCGTTACAAACCCCACAATACCTGAGTATGTAGTAAAATTGCCTACATATTAGTTCCCATCAAACGTAACAATTTTTTTCATATCGTGAGATTAACTAATATAATTTTGATCGTTTGCTGGTGCCCTTACGTTTCTGCGTATTACGCTTCTTGTATTCTTCGAAATTTCGGTTTCAAAGCTGCAGCAACCGCGATCTTAAAAACAATGTCATTTGTAACATTTCTTAAATTTTCGGGTGTTTTTCGGAGTCTGCCTGAGATTTCAGAATTCATTCCGTAGGTACAGTGCACAGTAGGCACGGTCATTCGGCACTAATTTCCAAAAAAAATGAAGGAATATTGCATTTTTATAGCACCTCGAAATTTTCTTAATTAAAGTGGGAACTGTCGGAAAGTTTCGAATGAATGAAGTTCGAAAATGCTGCTTTTTTTGAAAAGTACGAAAAAGGAGGGGTAATTTTATTATCTCTTTTTGAATTTCCCAATTGAATGAAAATTTCAAAAAAGGACTTTTTGAAATTTCCGAATGAGTGAACAACTTGAAAAACCTTATTCCATCCGTTTGGTATTAATATTCGGAAAAGTTCACGGCCTATTTGGACAAACTTCCAAATATTCCATAGATATTTTTGCAAATCTTTTTTAATAGCCCGTGACCCGAAACGAGCGAATGTTCGAGAAATTGATTTTTTCGATTTATCCAATTGACCGAATATGGGAAGAAGTTTTTTATAATTATCGAAATAATCGGAAAGCCGAACACTTTAAATGGAATGAAAGCAACCATCTCGATCTCATAAATGAATCGAATTCTCGAAAAAATTCGAAAATTTAAGTTCCCAGATGAATAGAATTTTCGAGTACTCGGGTATTAATCGAAAAAAATTGGGTATTAGGGGTCGAATAGAGTCCCGCCGCTGAAAGGAGCGGCAGAGGTAGGAGCGGCGCGGCGTGCCGCGCCGCCCAAGATTTCTCGACGCCGCCGATCTCCAACTACTATGATCGGGCCGCGGCAGACTGGAGCGGCGACGCGCTTTTGCGTACTACGTACAGGGCTATGCACATCACATCTAAATATCTAATTGACTGATTGTAATACTCAGATTCGCCAAGTTGAAGCTAGACGATTTCACAGCGGCTCGAGTCATGTTCAGTGTCTCGCATAAGAAAAGAATATATATGATTTCAAGATAGACCAGTTGCCAAACAGAGCTATTTCAAAACCTGAGGATTCTCCCCGAAAATTTATATTTATTTTGCACTCATGGTGCGCAATCGACAGGAAAGCAGCGAACAAAAAAAGTCGACTGCGACTTTTCCGACTCAACCAAAAACAACCACGCAAATGAGGAGAATCACAAAACAATCAGTAAACAAAGAATTAACAGAGCTCCACGAGCTTCACGTGCTTGCCAAAAAGGAGAAAAAAAAGCAGCCACCATCACAAAATAAATACATTTATTCATTCGGTGAATTTACTGTGCTTATCTGGGTCAAATTCCGGTCCGCAATTGCGTCTCGACACGCTTTGCGGCCGCACGCGCTCGAGTCAATCGAGTTTCCAGCTCCAAAGTCGACACGATATGGCTTTTTTATACAGTGTTCTTCAATTTTGTTTGGTCTCCAGCTTCTAAAACCCACCTAGAGTCAATAGATCGGCAGCTGCGGCTCTGGAAACTCTTCCGACTCGGGAGCGTGCGGCCGCAAAGCCTGTTGAGGCGCAATTGCGGACCGGAATTTGACCCAGATAAGCACAGTACAATGAAAAGGGTTTATTCAAAAAACTCATTAGCCCGAGTTTTTCGCAGAAGTAATCATACGAACTATTTATTTCTCTGGCGTATTCTAAAAACATGGTGATCGGATCCTTAATTCATTTGAAAGCTAGCGTCTAATGTCCATGTCTTGCACTCACTATTACTTATCGTGGCAACTCTACCTTTTCGAAAATTAGTTATTCATAGAAGACCTGCTTTCAACTGAGAATAAGCTCCTCAAATGGAAATATAGAAAAATGTGGTTCAAAAGTTACGTGGGAGTTTTCGAATTCAGAGGTTAGAAAAAAATGAGCGCTTGAATTGGTGCTGAAATCCTAAAAACTCATCAGAAATCACGTTTCACCAGCCCAAAACCTTACGAATTGAAGTGACCTTGATGTAGTTGCACAGTGAAAGAGATATTCACCTCATAAACATATATGCGAGACCAATTAATCATTGAAAGTAGGCTCGACCGTCTGCTGTCGCCGCGCCACATCGCTCGGGGTTGCAATGCGGCGCCGCCTGGCCGCGGGGCAGCCGCCGGCGGCGGCCGCTGCCAGATTCTGCCCTGATCAGGTCTAATCGACCCGCCGCGCCGCCTCGCGGCGCCGCGTGATCGATACGGCTGCACACAATGCTGCCGCGCCGCTGCGCGGCGAGACTCTATTCGACCCCGTATCGATTACGCGGCGCCGCGAGGCGGCGCGGCGGGTCGATTAGACCTGATCAGGGCAGAATCTGGCAGCGGCCGCCGCCGTCGGCTGCCGCATGGCCAGGCGGCGCCGCATTGCAACCCCGAGCGGTGCGACGATGTGGCGCGGCGACAGCAGACGGTCGAGCCTACTTTCAATGATTAATTGGTCTCGCATATATGTTTATGAGGTGAATATCTCTTTCACTGTGCAAGTACATCAAGGTCACTTCAATTCGTAAGGTTTTGGGCTGGTGAAACGTGATTTCTGATGAGTTTTTAGGATTTCAACACCAATTCAAGCGCTCATTTTTTTTCTAACCTCTGAATTCGAAAACTCCCGCGTAAATTTTGAACCACATTTTTCTATATTTCCATTTGAGGAGCTTATTCTCAGTTGAAAGCAGGTCTTCTATGAATAACTAATTTTCGAAAAGGTAGAGTTGCCACGATAAGTAATAGTGAGTGCAAGACATGGACATTAGACGCTAGGTTTCCAATGAATTAATGATCCGATCACCATGTTTTTAGAATACGCCAAAGAGACAAATAGTTCGTATGATTACTTCTGCGAAAAACTCGCTAATGAGTTTTTCGAATAAACCCTTTCCATTGTACTGTGCTTATCTGTCAAACTGGTCCGCAATTGCGTCTCAACAGGCTTTGCGGCCGCACGCCCCGAGTCGGAAGAGTTTCCAGAGCCGCAGCGCCGATCTATTGACTCTAGGTGGATTTTAGAAGCTGGAAACCAGACAAAATTGAAGAACACTGTATAAAAAAGCCATATCGTGTCGACTTTGGAGCTGGAAACTCGATTGACTCGAGCGCGTGCGGCCGCAAAGCGTGTCGAGACGCAATTGCGGACCGGAATTTGACCCAGATAAGCACAGTAAATTCATCGAATGAATAAATGTATTTATTTTGTCGTGGTGGCTGCTTTTTTTTCTCCTTTTTGGCAAGCACGTGAAGCTCGTGGAGCTCTGTTAATTCTTTGTTTACTGATTGTTTTGTGATTCTCCTCATTTGCGTGGTTGTTTTTGGTTGAGTCGGAAAAGTCGCAGTCGACTTTTTTTGTTCGTTGCTTTCCTGTCGATTGCGCACCATGAGTGCAAAATAAATATAAATTTTCGGGGAATCTCAGGTTTTAAAATAGCTCTGTTTGGCAACTGGTCTATATCTTGAAATCATATATATTCTTTTCTTTATGCGAGAGACACTGAACATGACTCGAGCCGCTGTGAAATCGTCTAGCTTCAACTTGGCGAATCTGAATATAAATAATCAGTCAATTACATATTTAGATGTGATGCATAGCCCTGTACGTAGTACGCAAAAGCGCGTCGCCGCTCCAGTTTGCCGCGGCCCGATCATAGTAGTTGAGATCGGCGGCGTCCAGAAATTGGTGGCGCGGCACGCCGCGCCGCTTCCTACCTCTGCCGCTCCTTTCAGCGGCGGGACTCTATTCGACCCTACGGCTGCACACACGTTGCCATGGAAGCTGCGCGGCGAGACTCTATTCGACCCCTTATTCGAGTGTACTTGACGACTTCTAACAAAAAAAATTCTCTACATTCAAGCTACAAACTTTGTTTTCATTCTTGGTTGTATCGATAGTCGTCCTTTTTCAAATAATCGACTGCTCGAATTGCTCGAAAACCCCATTTTCTCACGTTGTCAGTCTTCGTTGGGGAATATAAAGACGCTTTCGGAATTAGCATCGAGAGCTTTTTTTCTAACATGGCACATGGCTTACTCTCGAGCAAGGCATATAGGCGTAACGATGGGCATATTCACTCATCCCCGCTTGAGGTGTGAAAATGCGTTTCGCGCGTTTCTCTTTTTCATTTTTTTCTTCATTATTTGAGAAAATTATAGGGACTTTTCCCTTTTATACTATACTTTGTGAACTTGCCTACTCAAAAACATCGAAAAGTAAAATAGGGGGTTTTATCGTGAACACTGCCTTTGAATAGCCCCTACTATCGTTCTCGGAGCCAAATTCCGGTCCGCATTTGCGGACAACGGCTTTTGCATCACGCATGAGGATGATAATCGGGCTGAGACCTTTTGGTCCCGGCATGATTCGCCTTTCTCCCAGCACGATTGTCATCGAGTCGCGTCACGCAACAGTCTAGTCCGCAGATGCGGGCCGGAATGTGGCTCCGAGAATGACGGTACGCGGAGTCAACGCTCAGCCGACGCGGCAATCGGCTCTTCAGCGAGGTGCGATTGCGGAGCCTACTTTAATATCGACGTGCAGGCAGGGCAATTTGTAATGAAGGCACCGCAATGACGCCGTGTATGATCGATCACTGGTCGAGAGATCGCCGCGTCGAACACCCGTGGCACGCACGCAAGCGAGGAGGTAATGATACTAACATTACCTCCTCGCTTGCGTGCGTGCGACGCGTGGTCGACGCGGCGATCTTTCAACCGGTGATCGACGATAGGTGTTTATAGGGCGGGCACCTACGCGGCGTCATTGCAGTGCCGTCACCACTGATTTTCTCAGAGTAGCACCTGCCGACTGCGAGCTCTCAATTCCCCCGAATAAACGAGATACAGGAGGAAGCCACTCTAGCGCTCCCACAGCTAGAAACCACTTTGGCACGGTCCTTTGACAACCTCTCGAACTCAACAGTGGCAAAATGAACGACGATTTTTTGATCAATTACCCCGTTACCCCCTTTACTCTGAGCCTTCCCCTTCACTCGAGTGCGCTCGTATGAATTGGTTGCGGATGACGGCAGTTACAAGCCCCGGACAACTCGTTTACCAGGCTTTTGTCGCCCAGTTTTATGCAATCTTTGAGGTTCCATAACTCCGATTCCCAGGGGATTTTGTACGCTTCCAAAGGTATCGCTGGAATAATCAAAGGAACGTCTTGAGAATTGGCAGAAAATCAGGACAACGATTTCGAGGTTGGGCTATGCCTTTAATACCAGCATACGAAGTCGGACAGAGGCCGGATTCATCGATTATACCCTCAGTATAATTATACCCGGGTATAAATACACTCCAAGGTATATCACCCTATAACCCTATCACCCGATTCACAACGTGATGACGAGCCATGGTTTCCTCTGGTTCCGAGCCAGATTTACTCTGTTCACTGGCGCGCTTGTGCGGAGTGAGGGCAGAGACAGCGAGAAAGTGTGGGTGAAGGAAACGCAGCGTACGCGCGGAGACGCACGCGATGAACGGAAACAAATCATATTCGGAAACAGAGGATATATTATACTACAGGTGTGCAGTTGTTTGAAAACATCCGGCAACGCACGTGATGGTTTTTAGCCGAATGTTCTTCGATGGCTGGAAGAAAAAGAAAATCTACAACCGTACAATGAAAACCTGCAACCGCACAAGGTATTGAAAAAGCAGAGAATTTCTGTGAATTTATGTAGTGCACTGTTTGTATCCAATGTCACAAAACGAGTAAAATTCGACAGAACAGTCATTCCAGATGAATTATGGAGAGTACCCATTGTGCTGATCTAGGATGTTAGGTCAATTTTTCCGAAAGCTCTCAATACATCTTTACCTACCCACAGAGTTTCTAAAAAGAATACTTCTTCTAGTTCCAATCATTACTTTCACTAAAAGAACGGAGCATTTCCCCATGGGCTATGTTGTTCACAACGAGAGAGTATGTCTTGGAAGCAACATTTTTATCAAGCTACGTTCATCTAGAATTCCCAACGAGAGAATGGGTCTTGAAAGCAGCAATTTTATCAAGCTACGTTCATCGCGCACTTGGCTAAGACCTGGGTTTTTCAGCGGCCCAGCTAGGATGGAATACTCAAGAACGTGGAAGGCGTTTCCAATATCGGGAATAGCTACCCTCTATAAAACTTCGTAATTCACATCATTCTAGGTGCGAGCGGCGCGCGCGACGCCTCGGCCTCCGTCTGCCCTACGCTCTCTCACTGTCTCCAACCTTCGCTCTGCACCAGCACGCGTGGAAACCAAGTGAATTCCGCCGTATCATAGCCTGTGGCACATTTAAAAACCAACTGCTTCGTTACCTGCAATGATACACTCCTACCGTTTTTTGGTCTTATAGGATTATCGGCAGTAGTAACTTGCTTTTTTTTAGACCGATCCACCACATACTTCCACATCATTGTTGTTCCGTTTATATATACTTAATTTTCTTACCCTTATTTGTGCACAATATTCAGTAAGTTTGAATTAAACGCTAATAAAATTTTGGAATCTTGGTATTGGAAAGAAAATAAAAATGGGAAACCTCAAGCGAGATACGCTGATCACCAAGAGGCAAAATCGTCACATTAAAAGAAGTGTGGATTTGCAAGAATAAACTGAGAAAAAGACAGAAATATAGTAGAAGGGCCGAGATATTGAAAAAAACGTCATAAAAATTATAAGTACAGGGGTAAAAAAAAGCTGTACTGGAATGGGAAACAGACATACAAGCGAAGAACTCATTTTGAGGCTTCGCAAAAATTGCCTGTGAGCTGATTCGGTTGAATGGCGCGTGCAATTAACCATGAGCCACGTTTTCGTGGAGTATACTAACCGGGGTACCCCGTATATCCCAGCTCCAGAGTGGGGTATAATATACTCCAATTTATACCGCGAATCGGCAGGATGTAATTTTTGAAGAATCATATTTTCTGGGGGTGTGCGGACGATTATACCCCGATGCGCCCGTATACTCCGAGAGAATCCCCCGTGATCGTTCACGGATTTTTTTTTCGTGGAGTATACTAACCGGGGTACACCGTATATCCCAGCTCCAGAGTGGGGTATGATATACTCCGATTATACCCCGATGCGCCCGTATACTCTGAGAAAATCCCCCGCGATTGTTCACGGATTTTTTTTCGTGGAGTATACTAACCGGGGTACACCGTATATCCCAGCTCCAGAGTGGGGTATGATATACTCCGATTGTACCCCGATGCGCCCGAATACTCTGAGAGAATCCCCCGCGATCGTTCACGGATTTTTTTTTCGTGATCGCGAAATTCTGCTATCGCAAAACCGCAAGGAATCGAGCCAGGGGCTGTCGCGAAACCATCGTGAGATTCTACCAGTTTCAAGCTGAAAGTGATTGCGACACAACATTGACGTGTTCAGGGTTTTGTATCGCGGAACCGCTAGGAACCGAGCCCGGAACTGTTGCGGGACGATCGCGACATTCTGCCAACGTCCATCCCTGTCTTATCATCCAAGCTGTCTCGGTGTTTCACCCGAACGAGTCTTGTCTATCAGATCAACGCGATGCTATAAGGTGTTGCCCGTGCCGTATTCCGCGCTGCTCTACAAATCTGCACAGCATGAAAGCGCTGAACCGGGGGGAAACAATCACGGTACCATCGCGGATCGCGAGTGCACCATGGTACTAGCGCGGTAAACTTGGTAACGATCGCGGTGCCATCACAGTACGAGCAAGAGAAAGTCAACGGATAGGCGGATTGCGTAACTATCTCGGAACGGACGCGGATCGCGGGACTAGGGGAAGACGAACACGGTATCATCGCGGATCGCGGGAGCATCACGGTGCTAGCGTCAAAGATTCTCTCAGTGTACCCGGGGTATACTTGTTGATGAATCCGACCTCAGGAGACTGCATTCAAATATCCGAGAAACTAGCGTCCGACATCGGGATGCAATAAAATCAAAACAGAGTATTTGCAGCAAATACTAAGGAGCTAACAATAGCTCTTAATATTTACAGTAGTTACTCGAATATTTAATTCAACAAAAGTTCATGCTCTACGATGCGGTTGCTATGCAACGACAGTGGATTGATATATTAATCAAATATACCACTAGCTATGCGAGAGGGCACCAAAACAGTTCTGATACTTGTTAGAAGGAGAACAATGGCTACAATCTGCAGCCGTTATTGCGCGTAGCGACCGTTGACGAAAAGTCGCAGCACAGAACTCAAGAGTGCTAGGACGATGTACTACAGGAAAACAACACTACGTTTGCACCAATAGCAAAAGGCGAAGATTGTCCTTGATGAAAGCGTCGAATATGCTCTGTATTGGAGAAGGGGCTCGAGTCGATGAAGCACAAAGTAGTTGTGTCGTTCCATAACTTGAAGCATTCGACGGGGAGCCTGTTCCCTCTCCTTTAAAGTTGAGAGCAAAATTTTTGAGCTCACAGGAGAGTCAACCCAGGGTAATTTTTAAATTTGTTTTTCACGTATATTCTCCAGATTTCAGGGCGATTGGAGGCCGCTACCTGCGCAGGGATCATTGATCCTAGGATTTTGAAGCGCATGAAAAAATGAAAGGGATTCTGATTATCCATACATCTGGCTTGCCCCACGTTTTGATAATAAAAACGTAAGGGGGTTGGCGGAAACTAAATAATATAGATTAGGAAGCTAATTACATTTGGAAAGTGCGCTCAATGAAAAATCTGCCTGCGAAAAATTCGATTGAGGAGTCAAGCTCCGACATGGTGTAATCAACGAACTGTTAACGCGAAAAGGGACCAGAGGAGTATCAGGGCTAGGTGAGTGGCTGAAATGAATGTCATCAAACTAGAGTTGAGAGGCGCCATTGGAATAGATACAAATGCGATATTCCATATGGAACAGTTTTTCAAGTTTTTTTTTTCAAGTCAACAAGTTTTTCAAGGAAACCCCGGCAGGGGTGGGCTCGGCAGCCAGTGTCGGTGGGCCTGACTCAGAAGGCGTGAGAAGGGCGCTGAAGTGTGCCACAAAGCTGTGGCAGCAGTGGGGATGTCGGAGCTTGTGGTCGCAAGACGAGTGCATGTGGACACTAGACGGACCGATTGGGTAAAACTCACCCGGACAACAATCGATTCTGAATCCAAAAACTAGGATAATGGCTAGTGGTATGTGCGAATTCAACACGAATGTTTTTGCGAAAGTGACGGCTGTGAATACAGCATGTAAACCTAGAGTGTTTGAAATTGGCGAAAAAGTGAGAGAGTGGAAAATCCTATCTTGGGAGAGGGGCGTGGTGAGGAATTCAGCTGTTATTTTGTGTACCTCTAAGGATTCCTTATCTAAGGAAGAGCGTACGCAAACTCTTCTCGAAATGCTCGCATTGAATAAGGATGGGGAGCAGGGATGTGCGTAATAGAAATTTTGTAATTCGTTAGTCGTTAGTCGATCAACCGACCAAAACCCTCGTTAGTCGTTAGTCTTTAATCGTGAGTCGTTAATAATCTAGGCTCTGAAAACAAGCACAGTTGAGGCAGAAAAAAGCCCTCATGAATATACAAAAAAGAAGGCATGAAGAGATGAGTATTTTCCGAGGCATTCATGGTCATTAAAGACACAAATCATTCCTTGTTAGAGAACCTAGTTCAAACTGCAAACAGACATTTACATAATTAAAAATATCTCGGACATCGCAGCACGAAAGCATAAAACTCGAGAGTGTGTGCTTGTCGATTTTTTTCATTTTTTCGATAAGAAAAGAAACAATATGGGAGACCGATCGAACCAAGAGCTCTGCTTTTTTAGTGCAAAATTTGACATTCTGCTCTATATGATGTTATTTGAGATCTACCCGATGGTGAAAACACGGTGAATTACCGACTTTGCACTAATTGTTCTTTGCTCAGCGTCGCGAGCAGAGCGCTTTCGTGGTTTAGAGCTCGTTCCCATAATGGGGAAAGGTCGGAATAAATTAGCAATGAAAATGTTACATCTGACAGGTCTCAGCATCACTTTATAGAAAACCCATATTTGGAATTTATGATTGAAAATTGAAGGACGGCACCCTTTACAATTCAATCATCGGATACATCTCCCGTCGTTGGGCAGTTCTGGCCTGCAGGCCCCGCTCCATATTATCACCTCTGATAGCGCCCTCTGTAAAAATCTCCGCTGGAGCCGGTCACTGTCGAAACCGGCTCAGTGAGCCTACCATAAAGTCGCGCGACCGACACGAAGTCGCATAAATGCTGCGCCTAACCTTGCGCAAAGTTCGGTTGGGGTTTTAATGTGCAGTGTCGGAGAAAATAATGAATACTGAAGGCTATGGTTATTTTGTACCATTCACCTGGAACAACCAACAGGGCAATATGTATCAATCCTGGTGTAAGCCTTGGGTTGGAGCGCGCTTTGAATGACTACTGACTTTCTAACGAATTTTGGGATTGCTCACGAAAATAATTTCAATTTCGTTAGTCGCTAGTCGTTAAATTCGTTAGTCGTTAGTCGTAATTACGCACGTCCCTGATGGGGAGCAACTGATACCTGAAATGCAAGCAATAGTGGAGCGATATAATAAGGTGTTCGTTGTGGAAGACAATGATTGAAGATGGTGTTAACGATAGATTTCCTTTGCGATATCTCTAAGGTTTATGGAAAGTCTGGCGTCCTATATAGTATACTTTTACATTTTCAGATTTTTCTCGAATACTCGACTTTTCGAATAATTCGGAATTTTGAAGTTTTTGAATATTCGACTTTTTGAATGATTCGGGAATTTGAACTTTTCGAATATTCGACTTTTCGAATAATTCGAGATTTTGAGATTTTCGAATATTCGACTTTTCGAATAATTCGGGATTTTGAACATTTCGAATATTTCGAAGTCGACTTTTTCAGTCGAATGATTTTTCGAATCATTCGATTCGGTCAAAGTATACTATATGGCAAGACATGCTTAAAGGCAGTGGTCACGATGAAAAACATCATCGAAAAAACTACAAAAATAAGCTTAGATCGAAAACAGCTGAAAAACTAGGAAGGTAGTGCGGTGAGAAACGGGCTAGATTTAGAGTTTCTAGGGCCTAAAGAAGCCACTTCGTGCACACGTGCACAGCGATGACGAAAAAGATCGCAGTCTCATGCCGAGCAGTCAAAAATCATCAACATTCAGAGGACGGAATAAATGCAAATTTAACGAGTAAAAACAGTTGAACAATGAAAGCATCACTATAGTCAATGCTTTGACCAGATGTGTAATATTAGCCTGAAGGTTCATTGATTGAAATTCATTTTCGTTAGCTGATGTTCTTGATATAGAGGTCATCGATACGATGATGGAGTGGGCTCGTCCACTATCAAAGACAGCAGGCTTCAGGTTCCAAATTCTGGCCCAAAACTGTGGTTTTTTCGCGGTTTTTTTCTATAGGTCCCTACTATTTCGAGATTCCAGAAAGGGTTTAGAGAGAAAGACAGCATATTTGAATCGCGACTGCCTTTAAAGGCAGAAGACAGTGGTCGCTGTCTAAAATGCCTGGCTTCTTTTCCTCTCTAAACCCTTTTCTGTGTATAGAGTAGTAGAAAACATAAGAAAAAATCGCGAAAAAAACGCTGTTCCGGGCCAAATTTAAAGCCTGAACTTTCTTGTCTTATGATGTTGGACGAGTCCACCCCACATCATTGGCATCGATGATCTCTAATATCAAGAACATCAGCTGGCTTGAAATTGAATTTCAATCAATGAACTTTTGGATTTACGTGCACATTTAGTCAAAAACATTGGCTAAAATGCTTGCTTTCACTGTTCAACTGTTCCTTTAGGTTAATTTGCATTTATTTTTCCTCTGAGTGTCGATGATTTTCGGCTGCTTGGCGTGAGACTGTGATCTTTCTGTGTACGTGTGCACGAACTGGGAATTTAGGGTCTTGATAACACTATTTCTAGCCCGTTTTTCACCGCGCTACCTTCATGGTTTTTGAGCTGTTTTATATCTAAGCTGATTTTTGTAGTTTTTTCGATAACGTTTTTCATCGTGACCACTGCCTCTAAGAAGAACACCAACAAAGCGTTTTTGTGCTAAATTAGGCTTTTCTCGCTTACGTTTACTTCTAAGAGTGGAACGATTGAGCACTAAGAAGAAATAGTTTCTATCAGAGCAATCAGGCGTCATAAGTCACTTAACAGTACTTCATTGATTTGATTATTTGCTGTCATCAGGATGACGAGTTTTCATTTGTTCACATCGATGGGGCATGACGCGTTTCGGATAATCCGGGACACTTGTTTGCAGCCATTTTTCGCCATTACTGGATCGTTTTCTGCCATTCTTCCGCCACTGGAAGCCGAGGTTTCTCGTCGTCTATCATACTGCTGTGTGAACTCATTGAGAATGATCACCGTGAATGCTGCCTTTAACAGAAGCATCGCATGCCGCTCACGAATTCGGCAAAAGCATACCAAACCAATAAAACAAAAGACGGAACCCGTATCAAAAGCGACTCGTGTCGAGTTCAAAGACATACTGAACGCTTTATTGCAAAGAGGTATCATAGAAAAACCCAGTTCCGAACGGGCGTAGTCGGTAATCCTGCTGCGGAAGAAAGATGGTAGTCAACGTCTGTGTATGGATTACTGTCAGGTTAACAAGTGCACTAAACATCATGCGTATCCATTACCAGAGATAGACATCATACTGCAAAATCTGCCAGAAAGAAATAGTACACTTGATACGGCCTCAGGATATTGGCTGATACTCCTACCGGAGTTTGTAAATGAAGGGAGTGCCTTTACAACTACCGGGGCATAATTCATCAACGATAAAACCTCGGTTTAGAAGTGACCGCAGTAGCGAGAGTGACACAGATCATTGGGGAGTGGAGAGAGTTCTGGGTGAAATATACCCTGATACCGCTTTTTTATCGTTGATGAATCCCGCCCACGAAGGGCTTTTTCAAATCAATACTTGGCTGCTGGGGAGACAACGTCTCCTGCTGTGTTGCAGAGGCTCATGGACTGACTACCTGCAGCTGAAAAATTCAGGAAGTATTTGTCTGTGTAGACAATATACTGATCGCCACCGAATCCAGAAAAAGGCACTGTGAGCTCGTCAAATTCGTCATGGAATCGCCACTAACACCAAAACTACGCCTCAAGCCGCAGAAGTATATTTCAACTGCGGAGCGAGTAGCGTTTGTAGGAATGAGGTACTTGAAAACCCAGAAAAGGTAGATAAATGATTGAGGACTACCCGAAGCGAAAAAATTAGGCCAGTTCATACAAGCACAACCAGATGTTGAGGAGGTTAATTTGAAAAAGAAAACGTATGAAATCTTCACCTACGCATCACAGCTAAGAATGAGCGCAGTGTTATGCCAGCAGGGCAAGGATCGATTCTTGCATCCCATTTGTTCGGTACCGAAACGAATATCGCATGCGGAGCATAATCACCACGATACCGATTTCAAAGCACTTGCTCTCGTCGCTGCCCTAAAAAAAGTTTCACTTCTCTGTTTATGGCAGAGCAAACCATGCGCCGCTCACTGTGCTATTTCCTACGTAGAGCAAGTAACCCAAGCAGGTGGGCATCGATGATAGTATGGGGTTTACGTAATAATTTCAGTCTGATGAATGAACGGGGCCGCGACGGTAGATCACTCCGCGCGAATCGAGACCCCTTTCTCCAGTGAGGCCGCCGGCCCATGCGTCACACCAAATCGAAAACGGATACCTTACATAAAGTGTGTCCGAATGAAAGTGGCGGTCCATGCGGCCGGCGTGATTGGCAGGCGGCCGTCGCATGTGCAGCTCTCGGACGAGTGTTGGATTCGAACGGCGGCCACCCCTCTCCCCCCTGCTGCAGAGCTGATTGATCGACGCAGTGTTTGCTGCCTGCCGGTGCCAGCCCCCTTTGTAGTCGATGGCTGTGGGGGACGTTTCGCACGCGCGTCCGAAAGCGGCGAACGCGACGGCCGCCTGCAAAGGACGCCGGCGGCATGGGCCGCCATTCTCACTTTACCTGTTAATGAAGAAACGGTACGGGAGCCAGAACTAGGTATTGATCATGTTATATGCTGTATGACGGTTAATAAAGACCCGGAGATATTAGCTGAGCTCCGAAAGGACGTTGATTATAGGCCGTTAATTACTGCTTTCAAAAGTAATGAGTTGGATAAAAAAGTAAAGCTGCCTGGTGTCCACAAAATGCTGAAGGTAGCCAACTTTTTACCTGGAAACGTAATTTCAAAGTTCTCCAAGAAAACGGATCTGCCATGCCAAAGGTATGTACTCAAAGTGAAAGAGACGCCACTTTCGCGCAGTTCCGTAGTGGTCCTATAGCGGCCCACTTCTCCACTAAAAAACCGTAGGAGTACTGCGGAAACGTGTGTTTGAAGAGAGTATGTCACGGGATGGACACAAGTGAGTAAAAGGTTGCACTAAATTCTTACTAACCTCCCCTCATCATACATAGAATCATTCCACCACTGAAACCCTTTGTGACACGGAAGCCGTTTGAAATAGTAACGGCCGACATACATTAAATGGGTTTGAGTCTGACAAAAACGAAATTTCTGCTCGTAGTGGTAGATCATTTGTCCAAGTGGGTAGGCGCATGTGTGTTACTGGACAAGTCCGGTACTACGGTCTTGATAGCTTTTTTCTATAGATGGATATGCGAACAGGGCGTCGATCCAAGAAGATCCATACAGATCAAGGCCCAGGATTCCTGAACCCGCAGCAGAGTGTTCTACTAGAGATGGTAATCGAATTTACATCGCAGGCGGGCACAAGTGACGCGCGCTACGGGAAACCGTTGTGTTTACGTCGTCGTTGTGGCGCGTCAACCGAGGGCCCCTAAAACTTTTTTCAAGGGCCCTCTGTTAAAGCACCCTAACAACAACGTGAACGCAGCAGTTTTGCGTCGCCCGCGTCGCCCTTGCCAGCCGGACTGCTCCTTAATCCCGCCCGCGCAGAGAATTCGATTACGCCCCGTTCTACTTTCCCGATCTTTAGTCCACTAGTACTGAAAACGATAATCTTTTCTCCATAGATCTTCACTCTGCGGTAATCGTCCTGCCGTCTGAAAAGCCAAAAAGAGTCACCGCATGGCTCGCATTGATTTCCTCGATAGACCTCTAGGCTACTTGCGTAGTTCCAATTATCTTGTCTCGCTTTTTTGAGTTCTCAGTGTCAAACACTACGCTGGTGGATGTTGGAGAGGGAAGTGTCGAAGAAAGCAGTGAAAACGGGGCAGAACGTGATAAAAAAGGCCGCGAAGTCAAGATTTTGTTTACCCAGTACGCCTGTTTAGCCCGCCCCGCCGTCCCCCCGTTTTGACGAGCTTGTGGCGCGGACGCTCTCGTTGGCAAACAGCCAAGCAACTCCGTCACGTCCAGCTGGTTCGATTAGTTTCGCCATTAGCGCGCGCTTGCGGTAACTACCAGGACGTCCGCGCCCCAACCCTGTACACGCGTCTGAGCGTTCAGCGGGCGGTCTTGCGGTGAGGCCACTGCACGCGGACGGGACTGCATTTAAAACACCCTTTCGTTAACTCCAGAGTTTTACCTGTTCCTCGAAAATGAAGTAACGATCTAATATCTGGGAGTGTGTCATAAAAACAGCTCCACTGATTGCAATGACTTGCCTGCCCTATACAGGCCATAAAACGGCCAAAGTCCCACCGTCGACTGCGTACCACGCGCTGCGCGACCGCACGCGCGTCGGAAGCAGACGAGTTTTGGCCGCCGCGCGGCGGCCGAAACTCGTCGCGCGGCGGCCAAAAGTCGTCGCGCGGCGGCCAAAACTCGTCTGCTTCCGACAAGCGTGCGGTCGCGCAGCGCGTGGTACGCAGTCGACGGTGAGACTTTGGCCGTTTTATGGCCTGTACCTTGTAAGCTTCACTCCAGGGCTGGGATTCATAAATGCTATACCGCTGGTCCCAGCAGGGTTTGGTTGGAAACGTTCGCAAACCAGCGATTAACCATCGCTAGGTTTGGTTCGGTTTGGTGCCAGTTGGAGCAGCTAAGCAAACATAACCAAACCCTGCTGAGACCCAATGCGTCCATGAATCCCAGACCAGGACGGAATCAGTCAATGCTTTGAGTTACGGGAACTTCGCGTTAGCCTGCCAGGTTGTCATTAACTACCAAGAAAAATGAAAGCAAGATTCTTGCAATACAATTATAAAGTAAGTTGCTTGAATCTAACTTACATTTATATTACATGTGACATGTTTATATCACACTTACATTAATCTTCAATGTAACTTACACCTATATGTATATTCCCCGTGGGTGGCCACTTCGCAGCGCATATGACACGCAACACAGATAACGCGTCAGCACGCGGCCACGCAAAGCTGAAAACGCTCTGCGGGGCCTTGTCTGCAATTGTGGGGTTCAGTACCTCAAACTTGGGTAATCGAACCGACAGCAACCTCATGAGTGCATCGTATACTCCCTTAGGAAATGCCTTCTTGGACGATTCAAGATACTTGCAATTTATCTTGACCAAGTATTTAAGTTACACGCAACATATCGGGGGCGCTCTACTGTCGATTTGTTACCTATATGGTTAGATCCGCGACTTGTTTCCTCAAGAAAAAACGTGTGAATTCGAATCGCGGCTGGCGTGGCGGTTTAAGTCTCAATCTCTGAGAATTAAACCGCCGCGCCAGCCGCGGTTTGAATTTAAACGTTTTCTCTTGAGGACACAGGCCACGGACCTAACTATAACTTAAATGGCCTGAGGTAGGTTGCAAGTAACTTACATAGGCTTAGGTATGTTACAATTAACTTGTTTTCGGCCTTTTATGTTAAAAGCAACTTGTTTTCATTTTGCTGCGTATGGGCGGGAAACGCTTTCAAACACGCGTTGGCCCCAAGTAGATTACCCTGATTTGGACGAATTCCCTGATTACACCCATAAAAACTCGTTCCGAAGATTTGAAACGAAGCAGTTAATCAAATTCTACTGTCCCCTACGCGGCCACATGGTTCCGCAACGAAGAATATTATACGATCTCCGATTTCCGTTGTTCAAAAAATAATTTAGAAAGAAATTACAACTCGAATGAGACGAATCATATCTAAATTCTGTACGAAATTTCATTTCAATCCGATTGTGAGTGACTTTTTCTTGGATAACTTTATCATAACCAATTTTTTGCCTCTTTCTGAAAGACTCGACACCTGGCTGGACGCTGAAATCGTGAAAATGTCTGCAGTTGAACAAGGCGACACTTCACCCGCATGCCCATAATCCTTAGATATTGTATTCGGTTTTTTCCTAGACGTTCGAGTTAGCGACATTGATCCCCACTTACGGGGTGAGCCGCCGACGCAGCGTTTTCGCTGTGGGACCACGTCGGGCTGGCAGCAATCCAAATCTCATATTTTCCAACGCTTGTTCCCTTGCCGATCATATATTTTCCAACGCTTTTTCCCTTGGCGAAGTCTTCTTTCTATTCTTTTTCATCACCTTCTTTCTTCATAATGTTAGTTTTCCCTGATTTATTATACTTTCAAATACTACTGCTCTTTATAATCACAATATTTGAGTGATTTTTAGAATTTCTGAATCACGAAACGGACAGAATTGAACATTTTTTCCAGTAACTGGATTTTTTAGGTTGACATTCGGGGGATCAGAATTTTTCCACTTCTGAGCCTGAAATGTTTTTCATCCGGGAACTTGAATTTTCCTTTTTTTCAATTCGGGACATTCGGGAATTCTAATTATGCTGTTTTTCAAATATTCGGCTTTTTCGAAAAACGAATTCATCGAGTTTCCGAATGTTTGGGCAGCTTTGGGTCACGGAGTTCGAAAATAATTATAAAATATTCAAAAGTAGTCAGAGAATTGAAAAATTATTAGGTTATTTCGACAAATTTTTTACTTAATAGATTTCCCGAATATCCAGTCGGATCAAATAGATCAATGGTGTTCAAGTACACCCAGTCAGCCAGAATTTTTGAGTCGCAAGTAAACCTACAACGCAACATTTAGCTGCTGGCGACCCGCTGGATCCTAAAGGGTGTGACTCCGTTGGAGAATCGGAATTTTCGGCCAGCGCCTCAAATCTTCATGAAATTATAGCCACTAGCAGGAAACTGGCAACGGAAATCGTCAAAAATGGCGGTTGCAAAATTATACGACATAGCTGACGTTCTCGCAGAAATTTCTATTCTACACCATCTGTATGAGTTCGTTCATGGTAAGAACCACTAGAAACATCGAGTTATCAGTCTTCAGAAATGTCTTGGCGCTGAACCACTTCGAAAACTCTGTTAGTTATGTTTCAATCCACCTTTTTGTGAACGCCCCTCTCAATCTGCGCCCATTCGCTTATAACGGCTAGTTTCAGCGGAGCCACACGCTCGTATTGTCTGTTCCGGGTGTAGATTTAACGCCCAAGAATACCTCACACGTTTTTCACACGGTTGAGGTCCTGAAAACCGGCCGGCCATTCTAGCAAATTGGCAGGATCGGCCTGAAACCAAGCCTGCGTTATCCTACTGACAAGAAGTGAAGGCGGAAACGGACTAGAAAGAACTGGGAATGATTTTCCGGCGCCTTCTGATAATCTGTGGAGTTCTTAGGCCATGTCGCAAAAAGCTGGCGCAGCTCAAAACCCTACCTGGATCCGCGTCAAGGCACTAATCTTTCTCCTCCAAAGTTCCTACTCAAGGATAAGTTCGGGTCCTTGTGTGGATCCTTGTAAATCCTTTTTTATCAATCGAAAGCAAGTGCAATCCGAACGAGCTTGATCAATTCTATTACATTTATTTATTTTTGACTAAGCATCCCAAGAATTGGAGAGATCTACAAAAGGAACCGAATATATCCTTGAGTAGGAATTTCGGAGGAGAAAGAATAATGCATTGATCCGGACACAGGTGGGGTTTCAAGCTGGACAAGGTAAAAGTGACATAACCTATGAGCTCCACAGATTATCAGAATGTGCCGGAAAATCATTTCCAGTTCTTTATAGTCCGTTTCCGCCTTCACTTCCTCTCAGTAGGACAACGCAGGCTTGGTTTAATGCCGATCCTGCCAAATTGCTTGAATGGCCGGCCGGTTTGCAGGACCTCACTCAACCCTTTGGAAAACGTGTGAGGTATTCTTAAGCGTTGAATCTATATCCAGAACAGACAATACGAGCGTGTGGCTCCGCTGAAACTAGCCGTTATAAGCGAATGGGCGCAGATTGAAGGGGGCGTTCACAAAAAGCTGGGTTGAAACATACCAAACAGAGTTTTCGGAGTGGTTCAGCGCCAAGACATTTCTGAAGACTAATAACTCGATGTTTCTAGTGGTTCTTACCATGAACGAACTCATACAGATGACGTACAATAGAAATTTCTGCGAGAACGTCAGCTATGTCGTATAATTTTGCAACGGCCATTTTTGACAATTTCCGTTGCCAGTTTCCTGCTAGTGGCTCTAATTCCATGAAGATTCGCACCCAGGGGTTTTCGAGGGTGCTGCATCGATTGGCGTTTACTGTTTCTCTCCTCAAATGATGTGAAGTTTGGAACCGTGGAAATCGGGGTATGTCGTATAATTTTGCAACGCACTGTATATTCTGACTTCCATTAAGCATTCGTGTATGTCATGGAAAATTAATTCATTAATATGAATTATTGAAGTTCTATCCTATAGTGGTCGAGTAAATCGCAAGTTTCCTCGATGGTCGAGCATTTTAGGTCTGAGTTGGGCTAAGTTTTTTTCTGAAACATTTCCAATCCCGAGCTCTTTGTTCAAACTGATGTTTCCATGAAGCTTGAATATTCGGCCAGCCGACAACCGTCATACTTGTTGTGATATTCAGTAAACTTTGGTAACAAAGTCTTCACAACTGTACTTGACGATATTAACTGAAACAGTCTTCGGGTTACTTTCGAAACGGGTGATCAAGCGGAAGAAATTGTGCTTTCCGGCGAAATACAGTACAACGCGAGTCTGTCCAACGGGGTCACCACTTCACGGTCCCGCGGGTCCTCAGCATCCAAATGTTCCGTTGCAGGTTTACTGGCGACTGAATTTTTGAAGGCCATATTTATTGGAAAATTCGTTCATGAGGTATTTTTAAAGCTGATCAATCAAATTATTCATTTATTCGGTGTGCTCTAGAATTCAGCAATGAATACTCGCTCATTTGAAAATTGCTCTGGAATGCCAGTGCTTTTTTTGGAGCTCCATCTCAGGCACATGGGGAGCGCCATAGCGTCGCCGCTGGAGCATTTACAGCCTCCGCAAGCGCGTGCCGCGCTGGCGTATGAGTAGCGCCTAATCGTTCGACCGTCCGCTCGCTTTTTCGACTGCGACGCAGACGCTTATCGCCCGTTGCAGCCGCCCACGTCGCGTATACATAAATTCGTTATGGGACCCACTCGCAGTTACGTTTTTTGCGGACAATCGCTGCTGAAGCACGCAGCTCTAAGATAAAAGAACCCTGTGATCCCAGCGCTATTATCTCCTAGCTGCCTGCAGCGACTGTGGTTTTCTGCAGTTTTGGGCATTAATTTCATTACGATATAAACAGTAGCGACAAAACGTTGCTTCATAATGGCGCCAAACGGCATGGGCGCAGACGATGAGTATGAAATGTCGGCGACCCACAACCGGCGGCGTCGCGTGTAGCAACTGCCCCAACGTCGTTAAGCGCAGGCGCTATTTATATTTTTGTAATACCTCCCATCGCTGGTACCATCTGGCGTATGGTATACTGCGTCGCAGAGCCCTTTCTCTGAGGGCAGCTACAGGTTATGCTACGCACTATATCATATACCTACGTACCCAGAACGCCGCGTGCGATTCGTAAATGTGGTCGTTAAGCCAAATCTATACTTCTGCGACACTGAGTCACTGTCGCTGAACACAGCGACAGCGTCGCTGCGACGGGCACACGGCAACTGTTCCTCCGACGGCCAACGCTATCATGCTGGTCCCGCAACGATTTGTGCCAAATTTCATGACTTTCGCTCATGTCAGCGACAAAGTTTGCGATTGACCAAACACTGTCGCGTCGGTCGTCGCGGGTAGTATGTCCTAGGCAACGGCGTAATTGTAGAGCGATGCGATGGTCACATTACCAAGCCTATGAAAAATTTACCGCACTGAGCGGCGCGCCACAGTGTCTCTCATCCGTATCGATCAGAAATCGATATGCCTGATGCGCTTTGTTGCACGCCGTGGGAAGTATGAACTTGGCATATTCGCGTCCTCGTGATTTTTTAAAAGCAGTGTTCACAAGAGAAACGGCTCCCGAGTTTTCATCGGAAATCTAAAATTGCTGGGAGCGCTGTAACACTATTGTACAAAAACTGTCCTAGATAGCCTCTAATGCTCCCAAAACCTAAATGTGCTATGCACATGGTTGCGCCAACAATTTTCGACGTAGCTACGACCCCCCTGTCGACAGAAACTAAAATTTTTTCCTAAGAGCCTCCCCCCCCCCTCCTCACGACAACTGACATCAAATTTGTATTCAGCACATCGGATAACTCCTGAAAAGAAATTCCGACTGAAATATGATGATTCTTCCGAACTACCGTATACCCACCGTAACGTGAAATTTCATGACGGCCTCGGCAGACACAGCTGTTCTCGCTCTGCAATCTTACTCTGAGAAGGCGACTATTACCTCATTTTAGCTTACCAAGTGGTTTGGAAAAATTCTTCCTCCCCAAAAATTTAACAAGCCCCCCCCCCAGATTTTCATTTTTATTCAAAAATTCACAGAAAACTCTACTATCCCCGTTGTCGCAACCTGCTCAGCCCTGGCTATACCCGTTCTGGCCATTTCCTCGTTGGCCACCGAAGAAGTCGGATGGGCAGGTATACCACATCGAAGTTTTGAGGCCGTGTAGGGCTAGAGATGGCTCGTTTTCAGCTGTTCTTCGGCTTAGTTGCAAAGGACCACGGAACGTTTGAATTTCGTTGAAAACTCGAAAACTGTTTTCATGGTGAACACTACTTTAAAGGGTTTCATTTGACCATGAGACGGGGTGTGTAATCCCGGCCTGTTTACAGAAGCCAGCACACGATCAGCATCCCAAGCAGATAACTCGTGCCAGCAACGTGTTGTTGTACTTCCTCTGGCTCCAACTCACTCATACTCTGGTTTGGCATTCAGCAACGCCTCGGGACTGTGGGTATATTAGTCAAATGGCACCAAGACGTCGCATCGTTCATAGGGAACCACCTATCCATGTCTGCGAGAATGTTGCTGCCCTGATCATATGGCATATGATGGACAAGGAACGTTTGTGTGATAATCCAAGAGAAACCTGGATAAGGATGAGGGTAAGCTGTTCAAAACGTTTTTTTATTTTTTTTATTTTTATATTTTTTCGTTTTTTTAGCTCCGTCCTTCTTCATCCAAGGTTCAAAGACGGCTCACACGCTTGCTTGCATAGCCAACCGAGATAACGCAAATTGTAGTCTACGACTTCTACATTGACACCAACGCACGAAAGCGCCGAAAACTATCCAAGATAACAGCTATGCCAATTCCTCAATTGTCAGTCTCCTAAACTCCGGTACGAAGAACAATGAAATTTGGGATGTAGGAAAATTTGCTAGTCTTCAGTATTGGAGCTACCTAGCCGGAGTACGAGATGAACAGCTTGAGAGATCGCGATGTAACGTGACTTTTTGTGGTTGATTTCTCTCCACTCTCAAGGAAGCCGATGTAGAACCGGCATGAATTGCACTGACCGTTTTGGTTCCCTCTTCACAATGTACTTCGCTTTTGCGCAAGCTACACCGTCAGGAAATGGGAACTAAAACGGTCAGTACGATCCATGGCGACCGTTGAGTACATCTCCGTGCGAGACTGCGGTCGTCCTTATCTCGGCAGTGATAGATACTCATTGTCAGACAATGGGATTGGCGAACTGCCGGTATCTGTCTGGCGAGAAAAAACCATTTCCGGTGTCCGCCAGCTTTTAGCTAGAGGTTCGCCAGAACCCCGCCGTAGGTCCGCCAGCGCGCTGGCCGATCACTGGCAGCCTCTTTGCTACTGTTTGGCACTTCCGCTGCTGAGAAATCACTCGACTGCGGTCCGCTAGTCTCTTGGCAGGCTGATAGGTCAAAATGCTCTGCCAACGCGTAGCTAGATGCCTCCGAGGGCGCGGCAAATAACGCCGCCCCATTCCATGTAGCAAAAATTTACGGGTTTTAGCTACTATAGCTAAAACCCACATATTCTTGTGTCGACGGTACAAGGGTGCAAATTCTACTTGTATTCTACGTAAAAACGAAGGCTAAATTCAATACATCGATCTCTCTGTCGCTAAACCCGTACATTCTTGCTATAATTTTGTAGCGAGAGTCTACGGATTTCGCGACAGCCTGTGTTGAAGTGCAATCTTAAACCCGCGCTGGCTACGCGGAACGCAGGGATGCCGTTCAAACAGTGTTGGCCCAGTCATCTTATTGAGTGATTACTCGACACTCTGTGGCTGGCCGTGGAGGGTAACTCCGTGTCGCTCTCTGGGTCACTATGGTGAGGATAATTTTGACCATTGGGATGCGGCAGGTCGTGGGGAAGAAACGGCGACGCTGTCGATCGCAGCTGGGATTGCCTTTCTAGAACGAATCAGGACTGGATGGGTCGATCGACCGAGTGCTGTAAAGAGAATAAACGTAGAATATGCGGGTGCCGTAGTGAGAATTTACGTAGGATATGCGGGCTCTGTAGCTAAAAATTCACCAACTGAGGCTAAACTTTCCGTAATTTACGTAGAATCTCGGGTCAAAATTAGACTAGATGCCTCCGAAACCCTGGGCATCTCCGGTTTCCGTGTGAGGCATCTAGCTACGCGCTGGCAGGGTGGATCCCTCGCCGCAGACCGTTGCGTAGCAGATTGCCAACGCAACGGTCTGTGGTGATGTACCCACCCTACCTCCCCAACCCCGACCCGTGGGGAATTTCCCCTCAGCTGCCATAAATGTGCTGGCCTCTGTGGAGTGACTTAAGGTCACCTTCCAGGGCCGGCATCAAAGTGCCGAATGAGCACTCATTGGACTCAATGGCCATTATGTACCGGCTGGGCTTATCAATGAAGTCAGTGATCAAACTTTAACATGTTAAAACGTGAGGCGTCGTTACCTCCCTCTAGTGCCAGTCATGTGACGACTCGGCGCCAAGCGGTGCCACTGGGCGGCTAGGCGCCAACCGCGTGCCGATCGGTGGATGACTGCGTTTTGATGCGCTCGGTAAATTCGAGGTGTGAGTGCCATCGCCATCTGAATGCAAGTTATCACGCAGCTTTCAGGCAACTGGCACATTTTCAACGGCGGTCCGCCGCTCGCACTAATTGGGATGCCAAAGATGAGCCAGCAGTCGGCCTCGTAATTGTCAATTGTCAGCTAAATCCCGGTTATCGCCCAGCTGTTGGGCAACTGACACATATTCGCCAGCGGTCCGCTGCTGGCATGACCTGACATGACGAGTGTATACCAATTGTCGGCCTCATAATTCTCATTGGCCAGCCAAATGCCAGTTGTCATTCAGCTGCTGAGCAGCTGGCAGATTTTCGATAGCTGTCCGCCGCTCCCATTGTCTGAGCGGTATGAAGAAACATTCGCTTGAAAACCTTGTTGAATAAAGGTGATGAGGATAGGTTACGGTGAATTTACCCTGCCCAACTGTAGAATTTCTTTTTTCTAGGTCATCTCACGGCACCTTGTGGCTGGTCGTGGAGAGTGACCCTGAGTTGCTCTCTGGAAGGCTTTGCAAAGGACAATTTCGGTTGCGTGGGTATGTCTGCCGTGGGGAAAAAACGAGCATGCGGTTAGTCGCCTTTCCAGTACGAATCAGGACAGAGGGGCTCAATCGGGGAGAGAATATCGCACCTTTTTCCACAGTCAACGTGAGAAATTGCTTAGTTTGATTAACTGGTTTAGCGAAAATTCCCTGAAAATTTTCACGCACTGGGCTAGAAATTGGCATCTTGGCAGAATTTTGGCCTCGAAATCGGACTACATAGATCCCTCCGAACCCCTCGCTTCTCTTGTGTTCATGTGAGGCATCTTGTGACCCATCGGGAGAGTGGATCATCTCATATTTAACTGGTCCCACTTTCCATTCTGCTATTCTCCGTGGTAAGGTATGCAATACAGCTTGATTACTGCCGTTCGGAAGTTATCAGTGCTTATCATTGCATTTTATCCATGTTAAGAGCCGTAAGGATCTACTTTCGCTCCTTTCTCGAGCTTGTTTGCGGCGGTGAATGCCGTTTGTGAAGTATTTTTGTAGCCCTGATTACGAGGGCGGCGCGCGCAAAACAAGCGGAGGACCGCCGTGGTTACGCCACCAAGGCTCGCATGGCTCACCTATGCTATCGCCCGATTATCAGTTCCACTTCGCTCTAATCAATCTATTCTAATCAGGCCTACACTAAGGTGCTGGAAGACGCATACCTAAAATTTGTGTGCAACTCATAGTTGAGGCCAAATTTTATTTTGCGCCGCCATAGTAACACCACACAAGGTTCCATAGCTGTCTTGCGCGCTTGACGCGGAAGCCTTCTTTGAGGGCCTGTAGAGTTCAAGTCGTGGCGTTGCTGGGAGCTACGAACAGCGGTGGGTGATACAATAGCGATAAAAATCGGCGAGAGGGGGAACGACGCAGTGTGAAGGTGGAGGAGGGGGCACCACAGAAAGTTTTTCGTGCCGCGACGGCCCCGCTTCACTGCCAGCGAGCGGCAACCGACGCCGAGACGATAATATTTGAGAAGCTCCCATTGTCTGAGCGGTATGAAGAAACATTCGCTTGAAAACCTTGTTGAATAAAGGTGATGAGGATAGGTTACGGTGAATTTACCCTGCCCAACTGTAGAATTTCTTTTTTCTAGGTCATCTCACGGCACCTTGTGGCTGGTCGTGGAGAGTGACCCTGAGTTGCTCTCTGGAAGGCTTTGCAAAGGACAATTTCGGTTGCGTGGGTATGTCTGCCGTGGGGAAAAAACGAGCATGCGGTTAGTCGCCTTTCCAGTACGAATCAGGACAGAGGGGCTCAATCGGGGAGAGAATATCGCACCTTTTTCCACAGTCAACGTGAGAAATTGCTTAGTTTGATTAACTGGTTTAGCGAAAATTCCCTGAAAATTTTCACGCACTGGGCTAGAAATTGGCATCTTGGCAGAATTTCGGCTTCGAAATCGGACTACATAGATCCCTCCGAACCCCTCGCTTCTCTTGTTTTCATGTGAGGCATCTTGTGACCCATCGGGAGAGTGGATCATCTCATATTTAACTGGTCCCACTTTCCATTCTGCTATTCTCCGTGGTAAGGTATGCAATACAGCTTGATTACTGCCGTTCGGAAGTTATCAGTGCTTATCATTGCATTTTATCCATGTTAAGAGCCGTAAGGATCTTTTTTCGCTCCTCTCTCGAGCTTGTTTGCGGCGGTGAATGCCGTTTGTGAAGTATTTTTGTAGCCCTGATTACGAGGGCGGCGCGCGCAAAACAAGCGGAGGACCGCCGTGGTTACGCCACCAAGGCTCGCATGGCTCACCTATGCTATCGCCCGATTATCAGTTCCACTTCGCTCTAATCAATCTATTCTAATCAGGCCTACACTAAGGTGCTGGAAAACGCATACCTAAAATTTGTGTGCAACTCATAGTTGAGGCCAAATTTTATTTTGCGCCGCCATAGTAACACCACACAAGGTTCCATAGCTGTCTTGCGCGCTTGACGCGGGAAGCCTTCTTTAGGGGCCTGTAGAGTTCAAGTCGTGGCGTTGCTGGGAGCTACGAACAGCGGTGGGTGATACAATAGCGATAAAAATCGGCGAGAGGGGGAACGACGCAGTGTGAAGGTGGAGGAGGGGGCACCACAGAAAGTTTTTCATGCCGCGACGGCCCCGCTTCACTGCCAGCGAGCGGCAACCGACGCCGCGACGATAATATTTGAGAACGTCTTGGTCGCGGCGTCAAGGCTGACGCTGGGCGACCACTCGCCGGTCGCTGCAACCTGCAGACCCCTTTAGCTCAACGCTCGTCTCGCGCGTGAAGCGCTTGCGATGAGGACTATGGAGGGTGCCTAAGCTGCACCACAGCTGCGACATCATGCAAGCGAATGTGTTTTTCATTTCTTGCAATCCATTCCTCTAAAAATAGCTCTTCTTCCATAGCGTAGCGCGTACCCTGCAATATAGTGTTTTTCATTCAAATTGATCGGAAATTGATGTGTCTTGTTTGCATCGCTGCTGCCATGCGTCGCGGAAAACGTTCACTAATCCTGTGAGCTTGCGCCAGCTCTCTACAGGCCTTTGTATAGCTGGGTGGTACGAGTCGCGACTCGTTAGTGCAAAGGCCCATTCATAGCTGGTCACCAAAAATACTGCCGCGATCTGAAATCGCTGGACGAAGCGATTCAAAAATCTTTCCGTCCAGCGATTTCGAATCGTCGAGCTACTTGGGATCGCTTGTGGGGACGCAATTCTGCGTGAAACATGACAGAGATTTGCGGAGAACGCTGCGAGATTGAGTGTGGAGTCTGCCATTTGGCGCCGAATACCCTACGTCTTGACGAAAGATTACAGCCTAGTCGCTTCGGCTAGACGAATCGCTCCTATCATGGAGTCGAAGCGACCTATTAAATTCAAGCAGGTCGCTTCGACCACCTATGAAATTCCCTAGTCGCTCGGCGAGCGCGACTGAAACTGCAAACTGTTAGAACGCGTCGCGACTCAGTGCTAAATCTGGTGCCGCAATGGGTTTTTGAAACTGTTGGCAGTGCAGCGACTAGTCGAAGCAACCTGCTGTGAGCGGGGCTTGAGATGAGGGGAGCTACGCTGATTCGTGGTTGCCTCTTTATTCCCTACCATTGCAATGCAATTCCCCCCAACCAACTATGCTGAGGCCTCATGCCCGCATGCACCGAGTTACCGGCAGATGTCTAAATCTGCGGCCTAATTTAGTGGAAAGAAAGCTCTTATAGGCTGTATGCTTGTCGAGGCACAATACCTATAGTTCGTCTCATTGAAAGAATAAGCCGCACGAGGGTAATGGTTGGGCATCGATTCAACAACTTTAAGCCCCATCCCCACGGAGCGGCTTACTCTGCCGATGGGTAGCAAGATGCTTACGAGGGCGCGGCCTGTAACACCCTCTCATTCCGTCAGACGAGAGCGCAGGTTTCAGCGTCGATCGCTGAAACCGCATTTTCTCGCGTCAAAGGGGCAAGGGTACAAGTTCTAAGTGAAAATGAAGGCTAAATTCGCCATATTGATCTCGATACCGCTAAACTCGTGAATTCTCTTCATAATTGTAGCGAAAATTCAAGGGTATAGCGATAGCCTGTGTTGAGTGACTTGACTTACTTGACTTAATCGGTTGGCTTTCGCCTGACGCGGTCATTCCGCATCTTCACCGAGGTGTGCCGTCCTAGTAGTCAGCCGTGTCCATTTTTCACGGTCTTCAGCCACAATTTGAACACATTCCATTCGGCTGTCACTATTCCATTTCCTGCGAAACGAAACATCGCGCCTGAACTGTCTTTCGATGCCGAGTGACTTCAAATCCTCTTTAACCACATCCGTCCAGAACTTTCGCCTACGCCCAGGTGGCCGTTTCCAGACAGGATTTGGAAGCATTTTTAAAGCGCGTTGTACGAGACGATCCGGCGTTCTTCTTAGTATATGCCCGAGCAGTCGAAGTCGACTTTCCATTGCTGCTTGAGATGGCGTTGGGAGATGCTGGCACCTCCCTCGTGTTAAGCGTTGATGTACTGCGTCGATTTCCTTGTAAAGGTCTTCGTTATGACATACACGCGGCCAGAAATATCCCAGCAAACGCCTAAAAAGCTTCCTCTCCGTGCAATCCAACCTTTCCATCTGCGTCTTCGGTGCTGCCCACGTCTCCGATCCGTACATCATGATAGGGCGAATAGCGGATAGGTAGACGCGCAACTTGACTTCCTTCGCGATGGTGGTAGACCACAAACACTTGGTTAGAGAATTGAATGCAGACGTAGCTTTGGCACATCGTTGTCGAATATCCGCTGCATAACTACCATCGTTCTTCAGCAAACAGCCCAAATAACAGAAATCGTCCACCAGTTCGATACGTTGTCCGTCCACACAAACTCCCGTTGAAGGCCTCTGAGAGACCCACATCTGCTTGCATTTGTCGGGACGAAGACGAAGTCCATAGGCTGCGGCATACTTCGAAACGAGGTTCACAATCCTTTGCAGTTTTGCGTTGTTTTCAGCGAATAACACAATGTCGTCGGCGTACTCCAGGTCGACAAGGGAGCGTCCTGATGGTGCTAGGATCACATCCGCAGGAAACTGTTCTGCAACTCTACGCATGATGTCATCAACGGCGAAGTTGAAAAAAAGTCCTGCAACATCTCCTTGCCTTACCCCTGTTTTCACCTCGAAAGCTGACGTAAATCCGACAGGTGTACGAACTGCTGCTGTTGTTCCTTTGTTCATGTCCTCGATTAACCGAACATACTTTTCCGGGACTCCATCTGCTCGCAGAGCATTGAGCAATCGATCACGATGAGGAGAGTCGAACGCGGCTTCAAAGTCCGAAAAAGCAAGCTGTAATGGCTTCGAAAACCGCTGCCACGATTCAATTACTCTTCTCACGACGAACACTTGGTCGATGGTCGATCTTCCAGGTCGAAAACCGGCTTGCTCATCTCTGATCGTTCCTTCACGATGTTTGATAAGTCGCTCGAGAATGATACGTTCTAAAACCTTGTACATGACACGAAGTAGAGAGATTCCTCTGTAGTTCTTAGGATCCGTGACGGATAGCTTCTTGTGAAGAGGTACGATGATCGCATGTCTCCACGAATCGGGTATCCTTTCGCTCATCCATATAGCACGGATGGTGTTGGTCATTTCACGAATCCCAGACGGAGGAAGAGCTTTCAGCATTTCAGCAGTGATGTTGTCATCTCAACCTGCCTATCCATTCTTCATTTTCCGGACACAATCCAAAACTTCAGACTCAGTCGGCGGTTCCTCACTGACATCGTAATGTGCTCTCTGAACATGCGGGAGCTCAGGTACTGATGGCGCTGGACGATTCAGTAGTGAACTGAAGTAATCCTTCCATATTGGCAGCGTCGCATCACCAACTGCAACTCCATTGGTAGTGTTCAGGACAGGAGAACATCTCTTCATCTTCCCGCTATACTGTCGCAGCAACGTGTAGGCTTTCCTCGGATTCTTCTCCTCCCAAGCCTTCTCGAACTCCTTAGCTCTACACGTCCACTCTCGTTCGCGGTCACTTTGAAGCTGCCGACGCAACTTCCTCCTCAGACGCTTCTCCTCCACGAAGTTTCCTGCAGTTCGGAGAGCACATACTCTGTTGTAGGTAGATGTTGTTTCTTCTGAGACGTAGGCGAACTTCTTCTTAGGCTGTACAACCGGGAGTGCCTCTTTCGAAGCGTCCTGGATGCACTTGACAAAGGAATTAGCGTCGCAAAGTTTCTTCTTAGTCCGTACTCCGATGTGAATAGAAATGCGTTGTCGAAAATTCCTTCTGCACTCTTCATCTCTGAGACTTGTCATGTCAATCCTCTGGAGAGGCTGAGCCCCTCGCTTCCTCTTATGAATCCTCGCAGTGAAGTTCAACAGAACAGGACGGTGATCCGAATCGAATGCGACATCCCACACAGCTCTAGATCTTCGAATGTCCGATACTGGAATATTCCTCGTCAGGACATAGTCAAGCTGTAGTTTCAAAGTTGTCATCTTCCGCTTCCGCTGCTCTTCTGAAGATAGCCGGGTTGGTCCCTGCCACGTAAGCTGATGGCGGCGATGATTCCTCTTGAATGTCGATGCAATAATCAGACCACTGCGTTCACAAAAGTCGACAAGGCGGTAGCCATTCTCCGATGTTTGCTCCACTGGGTGAGAACCATTTACCGAGTACTTCGGATTCCTGATCAAGTCCCATCTTCGCATTTGCGTCAATCCCCACGACAACAGCATGTTGACAAGGTATCCTGGCCAGCAACGTATTGAGTTCCTCATAAAACGCATCCTTCGAATTGTCCTCGGCGGTTTCAGTGGGCGCATGAGCACTCACTATCCACAGATTGAATCCTCTGTGATCCCGCAGTCGTACGAATGCATTCCGGCACGACGTTGAGCCAAACTCCTTGACCATACCATTGAAATCCTTCCTTACAGCTATTGCACAGCCTCCCACTCTCCTATCGTCAGCGTTACCGCAGTAGATGGTGTACTCTCCGACGCTGATGACGGGTCTATTCTTTGAGGCGGGTTTCCTGCAAAGCAGCAAACGGTGCATGGAAATAGCTCAGAAGTCTGGATAGTGCAGTTTTTCTGATATCACTCGACAGCGATCGACAGTTCAGGGTGGCGAAATTGTGGCTTGTGGCCAAAGACTCCATGACTCCTTAGGTACGGATCCTAAGGTGTTATGGACCAGAGGCCTTGGTGTGCTGGACGGCGACACCTTTATGCAATGTGCGGGATACTTTCGCGATATAGTTGTGCACGCTATATCGCTCGAACGTTCCCTGTGTACACTCAAACGTCTGCTGGGTTCAGTAGAAGCAGGGGCACCAACGAGCAGGTACCAACAGACTTGTATACACACCCCCCTGTGTTGAGTAGCAATCTCAATTTACGCTGGCTACGCTGAACGCAGGGAGTAGGGTTGCGACTCGGCGCAACGGGGGTCGTAAAAATTCTAGAAAACATTTGAAGAATAAAATTTGGGGGAGGGGGCTCGAATTTTTTTTTGGGGGGGGAGGGAATTTTCTCCAGAAGCATCTTTCATAGTCCTCACCGCACGCGCGGGACGAGCGGTGGACTATGAAACTTTTCACCTCGCGGCACGCGCGGGACGAGCTGCAAGGCACTATGAAATCTCCGGCGTCACCGCCATGGCGGTGCGGGTTAAAGTCGGGCCTTTACTGTGACATACACAGAAATTCCTGGCTTGCATTTTTGAGTATGCGGTAGCGCAGGATAGTTCCAGAATTATTTGTGTTGAAGTGGACTCAAACCGAGAAGCAAGAATTGCTTGAAACGGTAAAACTGCCTCGGCGGTTTGGACGGAGCCGCCATGGCTGCGCTGGTGGACTATGAAAGTTCTTACCGCGCGGTAAGAACTTTCATAGTCCACCGCCCTTCCCGCGCGTCACGCGCTTGCGGTGAGGACTATGAAAGATGCCAAACCACCTGGTAAGCTAAAATGAGATGAGGCCCGTTCTTATTCAGTGTACTGAATACAGATTTGATGTCTATTTCTCGAGGGAACGTAAAAATTCCAAATTTTGGGCGACAGTCGTAGCTCAGCCGAAAATTGGCGCAATGGCCTGCTCAAATCTGGCAGGGGTCGTTTGCATAGCTCCAGCCATCTCACGAAGTGCTTACTGGGCACTCTGTGGCTTGCCGTGGAGGATGATCCCGAGTCGCTGTCTGGAAGACCCTGACAAAGATAATTTTCACAGCGTCAGGGTCAAGCGAGTTCGAAGCGAAAGCGAAGCAAATTCCGTAACGGTGAATAGACGGAGTTCGCAAAAACTTTGACCCAAAATGGAGGTTCGGGAGGGATCGCGAAAATTTCGATCCAACAATGCAACTTTGGTGATATCCCAAAACTTCTCGATATTTTTGGTCACCATAGGGAAGGATCATCGCATTGCTAAGGTTTTGGACGACTGAGCCCTAGTACTAAATGGATTTTCGGCGTGTGACAGTTTTAGTAATGAAATATAAACTGTCCAGAAATCGCGCCCCCGGGGGGGTCGCAAATATTTTGATTCTGTAAAAAAGCTCGATGGTGGAGGGGTCGCTCCGATCCCGAAAAATTACGCAACGCTCCCCGCTTGACCCTGGTGTGAGCCATCTAGCTACCCGTTTACAGAGAACTCTTATACTGAGACATACTTTGGAAATATCAAAGCGTTGCGATGTTGGTCAGGGTCGAGCCTGGAGTTGCGTAATTTTTCGAGATTGAAGCGACCCCCTCTCCATCGGAATTTTTTTCAGAATTCAAATTTTTTGTGCTCCCCCCCCGAGGCGCAATTTCTGGGCAGTTTATGTTTGATTACTAAAACTGTCAAACGCCGGAAATTCGTTCAGTAGTCGGGCTCAAGCGTCTAAAACTGAGCAATGCTGCGATCCTTTCCTTATGTGACCAAAAGTATCGAGAAGTTTTGGGATATCTTCACCAAATTTCATTTTTGAACCGAAATTTTTGCGATCCCCCCCCCCACCCCACACTACTCGTTGCGAAATTTCGCAACCACGCTTGACCCTGGTACTGGTAGTTTCATGTTGCTTTTCTTTTCAGGGTGTTAGCAAGGTGTTTTATAACGCAGTACACCTGCAGCTGTCTAGAATAGCTTCAGTTCATATCGACAATGAGGTGGTGCGCAGGGACTGTGTTGAGGTACTTCTATTTCTCTTGACACCGATCTCTGTTGATATCGATTTTACTTTTTTCAATCGAATACATCAGTAGTTCAAGAGCGAGTTTCAGAATTTCCCAAAGAATGAAATCTTGCCACTTTACCACTTTCCGGGCTCCAGAAGTAGAGAACGTTTCCACACGAGCCTCGCCAGGGAGAGTTTTCAGGTGCTAAACACGAGTACGGGGTGCGTTTCGAATTTCTCTCAAGATTACGGTGGGCATACGGTAGTTCGGCTGGAATATCCTTCACAATTAAAGGTCGGCGCAGAGGCTTTTTGTTTCGGGTTCTAATTCGGATGTGATTACGACTCCCTGATTCTCGAAGGATTTCAACCTTTTCTTTTTCGAAAAATCCCCTTTGTTCGCAGCGACGAGAAGCGCTGAGTGAGGCAATATTGATTGAATTCGGCGATGGGAGCGACCGACGCGGCGTGAAGGGCGAAGAGCGAGCACCGCAGAGTGTTTTGACGCGCCGGCGGTGATAATGTTCGGAAACATTTTTGTCGCCGCAACTCTGCAGACCCTTTAATTTTCGCGAACAATTCTTTCGCTGCGTCAAAGCTGACGCTCTGCGACCACTCGCCAGTCGATACAACTCTGCAGACCACTCTAATGTTCAGAATATATGAAGGACCATCACTCCATTTTTAGAGCGCTCTAAGCAATACTGGAGACACCATTGTATTCAGCGCCAGATTCTGTCCAAGGCGAGTGGGAGAACTCGATACAGTTTTCGAGATTAAACTGAGATGTTTAAAATCTCGCATGGTTTCTCCTTGATGTAAATTTATCCTTGGAAGACTCTTCTTGTGATTCAAGGTATAGAGCTTTAGAAGGAGTCTTTTCTTGTGGAACGGTCATTTAAATGAGTATTCTCTAGAAAACCTTTTCTCGAAGATCAGGCAAATGACTAGCCTAAAGCCAGAATCATTGCAGGTGACTAGCTATGTACACCCATCTAAAAGTAATGAATATGTGCGCCTGGTGTTTGAACGCAAGCATGCTGCAGCCGAATATGTGAGGTGCGTGGGTTACATTAAACTATGAATTTTCGTGCTTTACTGATAAGGTTTCTTTTCAGCCTTCTTTCCAAATATATACGGGGGCCTGTATCGATCGTCATCGCCGCTTATATTCATTCGGAACAAGATGAAGTTGTATATCGTCTTGCTTCGTTACAGGGTTCGTCCTATTTCAATAATCATAGTGCACCATTTCAAGAGCTGTCTGGGCGGCTGCACAGCATATTCACTCAAAAGAACAAAACGTGCTAATCTTTTGCTCAGTTTTATGGCCTATAGTGCCATAACGAAAGGGCTGTGTTCTGGAGCATATATTTCTCATGAATCAGTGAAAGATTCCCAATCAACGCTGTCGCTTCTGCATGGTGCAAATCATCTGTTTCCCCCTAGAAAATTCTAGCCGTGCATGGTCAGTGCGAGCCGGTCGAGACCCTCGCAGGGTACGAAACAGGGGAAAGCACTTTCGGTTACCATAACCAAGGGGGGGGGACGCAGCTCTGGGGCCTGAGGAAGGTGGGTCCGCAGGGACTTCACTGGTCATGCAAAAATGCCGTATAAAAAATTTTTGATTTTATGAAATATATTATATAAAAAATCGAAAATAGGGCGGATTAATAAAAGTTAATATTATCATTTTTATTATATCAATAATATCAGAATGCTCGGAAAATTCCAGCGTTTTTTCAAAGATTAGATTTTTCCCGAATTTTCGTGTTTTGTTCATTGAAGTGTAATATAGAGTTATGAAGAGCGTTTCTTTTAATATTCGATGCTCCTTGTTGTTCCCCGTAAAACTCTATCGTTTCAAATTGTGCATTCAAACCTAGTGGGCGGTTTAAGAAGTGAATATTTCAGTGTTTATTTTTGCCTACTATCGAAGCATCAAATCACTCAATGTTATTGAAGCATCCGGATCCTTCAAAGGCTAGATGGCAGCACCGAACAGGGTCGCGAAAAAAATCTTCAGAGGTGAAACCCGCATCTTTGTAAAATCTGCTTTTCTGCAATTTCTTCTGCATTCAAAGACTTTGGCGCACCAAGCTTTGTGGTTAAATACTATAAAGAGTCCCCTATCCAAGGATATTAATTAATCGTCTAATTTTTTCAACAATTTCAGTAATTGGCATGTATTACTTGAAGCCGTCTCGAGATTGTTACTAATCGCTCCAGCCGCGAAGCGGCTGGAGAGGTTTCGTTTTTCTTTATTTGGCTTAGGCGTTTCGGCGAGGTCGCCTTCGTCTAAGCCCGAAAAGTCCTGGACTTTCTTCAACAATGGACTTTCTTTTTTTTTGAGGCCCAACCAAGGACGATGAGTGTGTCTGCCGGGGCGTCTAAGTTGCGAAAAAACGCAGTTTTAACTTAATTTATCCGAAGGTGAAAAACGCGTATTATTCCAGAAAGGTATCTTCAAAGGGACCTGATTTTGTGTAAGTTTCCTCATGATTATCCTCTTTTTTGCTCATAATTGAAATCCAGTACAATTTACTCTCTTTGCATGGTACACTCGCTGCCATTTTGAGTTTGGGGAGGGGGTTGCACATATTTCCAACATGGGGGGGGGCGCACCTCCGAAAGGCACGCCTAACCCTGGTACGGCGCGCGGTGTAAATACCCACACCTGGGGTCTGAGCTGGGCAGAGAAGAAGGGAGGCTGGTCTGAGCTTCGCCGTGACCTAGTGAAACATTCTGAATGGGGGTAACAATGTTAGAAGTCATGTTTCACGAAGAATTCGATTATGATGCTGAATACGCTGTGGTCACTCTATTCTGCTGTCTTATGTCAACAAGATCGACGGCAGCCGACCAGACGCATGCCCGGACCGTGGTGCTCCCGTACACGACACGGCGCACTTGTTCATGTGCTCGAAGAGACCTACCTCCTTAACGACAACGGACCTTTGAACGAATCCTGTGAAGGCCGCCCACTTCCTCAACCTATGACAAAAACCACTTTGAGGCTGCAGAAGAGGAAGAATAAGAATTTCACAACAAGGAAAACTATCAAATTCCTGGGAGCTGGTCTGACGAATTCGCCAAGAATTTGACCTATCAGCGCTTCTGGGGGGGGGTCTGAGAAACTCACCAATTCTGCTCCTGGAAGGGGGTCGAGTACAGTTAGCCTTGTCCTCACCCGGTGCCATACCCTGGACCCTCGCTGGGGTAATGAGATCGCCATTTTTTGCCTTCAATCCCTTAGCTGAGCCCAGTTTGGCCCAATGGCAGAGTATTTTGCGTCAAAATTAGACCATCACGATGTTACGGAAAGTCTAACATGAACCATTCCATCGTCATCTAACGCAATTTGTCCGCCACTACCAGATACCGAAAGAATTGCCTGCGATCCAGCGCAACTGTTAAAAAATTGATACGGCGGGTTCATAAGTGCTTGGGGGCTTCAAACGATTCTGCTGCCATTTTTGTTTACTTAGGGGCTTTCCAGCTCAAAAACGGTAAAAATATAGTGTTTCTGGAAATTCAATGCATTTTTAGGGCACGGTATATGATCAGAATTTATCACAAGGTTGCTGAGTTAAGCACAAAACCTATGTGTCAGGCAGGAATCGAACCCGCATCGCATCGCTTTCCGGGCGAGAGGGTTACCATTAAACCTCCGACACCGCTCTGCATTCCTCAGCTAATTGGCACATGAACTGTGCGGGCACAACAGCGGTCACCCGATACGAGTATGATTGGGTAAAGGGCAACGGGTGTCGTGTCTACACAGCTCATGGGTCAATTAGCTGAGGCGTGCAGAGCGGTATCGGTAGTGTAATGGTAAAACTCTCGCCCGGAAGGCGATGCGATGCGGGTTCGATTCCTGCCTAACACCTAAGTTTTGTGTTTAACTCAGTAACCTTGTGATATCTTGTGATCTTGTAGCATGCCCTAAAAGTGCTTCAAATGTTCAAAAACATCAAAATTCTATCTTCAAAAGGCCTCAGCTTAATTGGATTTAATGCCGATTTGTGCTTATCAGATCATACCCGTTATCGAGTGATTGCTCTTGTGCCTACGCAGTTCATGTGTCAATTAGCTGAGGAGGGCAGGGTGGTGTCGGTAGTGTAATGCTAACACTCTCGCCCGGAAAACGATGCGATGCGGGTTTGATTCCTGCCTGACACCTAAGTTTTGTGTTTAACTCAGCAGCGTTGTGAAATAGAGTATCGTTTTATGCACGTACGATGTCTTTGAATTCACCTCTCAGGGCTGGCATAGAAGTGCCGAGTGAGGACTCAATGGATTCTGGCGGCTACTATACCCAGTCGGTCACGTGATTGCTTGCAAGCTGAGTGTTTCTGTGCAGGGATAGTATCACCTGTGGTCGTCTCTCGCCTCCCGAGAAGGGTTCCAAAGCCAGCCGATGTATGCGGCAGGTGGACTTTGGACCTTCCTGGGAGGCTCCCGTAGTTTCATCAATACGGTCACTGAATGTATGGTACGCTCACCAGCTATGACAGCACATGACGCGTTCACGATCCCAACAGCGCTTGATTGTGCACTTACAGGCGGCATCTCTTTTCCCATGCCTTATTATAAGACACTCACAGACCATAACAGCATATGGTGCGCTCGCCATCCCTCCTAGTACTTGAGTGTCGTAGGTACGTAATACGTGGGCTACCATGGAGTACCCTTACCGCTGCTCGCAGCCTTTCGACTTGCTTCTGTCATCCACGAACATTGCCTCGGCCACCCATAGAAGCGCCAGCATCGTATAGTGGGCAGGGTTACGTAGGAATCAAGATTGCGTTCATATCAAAGAAATGCATGCTTTATTCTAGCCTCAAAGGCCGACAACCGCACTCCCTCCGCGGGTTTTCGAAATATTTCTTTTGTTTTCGCTGGAAGTACAAAAGGGGGACATCACGCGGCCCCTTCCACAAAATTAGGGCCGTGCGATGTCGACAAACCGGATTTGATCAACGGAAAGTGTATTCTGTCCATGTGAGTAGTGAGATATAATCAAGTAATTATAATATAATTTGAAAAAATATGTAGAGAACTATGTTTAGCAATCGGATGCATAAATTTCGGACCGATCCACAATTACAATTCCTGTTGTGCCTGCGCTGCTCTAATTGGGAGTGCCGGTCCATCGGCCGAAATTATTGATGCCGGTACGTTGCTCACTTTTCTGTCATAGACGCACAACTCGTCCTTTGCTTTGACCTTAGGCTACTGTAAAACATAATTCGAGTTCAAGGTTTTTCTCCATTTGAGGATCTCTCTTCATCTCTTTTTACTCGCGCAAAACTTGGAGATAGTGTGCATCGCTTTCGCGCCGAAATACCACCCATCGCTTTTTTTGAATCCCTTTTCGAAATCGCGGAATGCAGACGGGGGCGCGATAGCTGCTCAAGCATCTAAGGCAGCGTCCATTGCTAGCTGCGAGCGTCAGGTGACGCTGGGGATTCGCACCGTTGGCATTCGTTAATGATTCCACTCCCTACCTACCACTGCAAACGGCCTGCCACTGATGTTGCCGGCATCGAAGATGCAGCTGCTGTAAGGGGGTTCTGTACTTGGATCGCACTGAGAAGGGTGATCTAGCACTGGTCGCCGCGCGTGGCGAAGGAATCGGGGGTCGCGGTGAGGTCTGCCGTCGCGCGCGGCGTTTGCGTGGCAACAGCTACGCGCGATGGCATCTTAGTTCGCGTTTAAAGGCAGCAGACACGCTCAAAAATGGTATCGATTTTATGACATAAATCAAAGGTCTGTAGCTGGTTGTATTGGGAACTGACGAAAAAACGATCGAAAACTGTGCGCAAATAAAGGAATAACGGTTGTTTTGTTATCGGGTGAAAGTGGACGGGTTTTACCGCGCGCGGTTTAAACAGCGAATATCAGCAACAAAACGGTTGAGATGGAGAAGCCGATATACTCCTACAGCGTGTACGGGAACGTTCACCTCGTTGGGAGCATCAAAAACCATTCAAAGGGACCGTATTAGTACTATCAATCTGGACGAGTTTGTATTTTGGGGCGGGGTTGCAGAAATTTTCCGATTCGCATTGCTGGAATTCAGTAATTTTGGCTCATTTTCGTCGCTTCCAACGGTGTGAGCAGTCTACTGGGAGTCATGCGACTCCAGAAACGTAGTTATCTCAACAACTTTTCGAGCGTGTCTGCTGCCTTTAAACCATAGTGTTTCGCGCAAATGCCTGCATTTTAGCGCGCGTTCGTGATTTCATCACATCACAGCGCCCTGCACTGCTATGTGAGGACTTCGCGGGAGATTTTTGCTAATCAAACTCCTATAGCATCAAACAACAGTGGAAAGGGGTAATGCGCGAGCACGATCTCGATGTCAGACATAGACAAGAGCTTCTTCAATGAGTGCTTCCATTTATTCGCCAGTGCAAAGTTCTGGCGATAAGCCATATTTGGCAAAAAACGGGCATTCTTGTCCGACTTCTGATTTTTCTTCACCGAATTGTTTGGCGTCGCAGTAGACAGGGTTTGCGATAAAAGTAAAGACAGGGTCCGCGATAGAAACGATTTTTGTGCTATCCTCACGAGGTAGATCTGGCTATCAAAAAAGCAAAATTTGAAAATCTAGATGCATCCAAATTCAGTGAATAAGATAGACGTACTGTGCTTGTCTGGGCCAATTTCCGGTCCGCAATTGCGTCTCGACACGCTTTGCGGCCGCACGCGCTCAAGTCAGTCGGGTTTCTAGCGCCAAAGCCGACTCGATGTGGCTTTTTTATACAATTTTCTCCAGTTTTTCTTAGTTTCCAGTTTCCAAAACCCACCTAGAGTCAGCAGATCGGCGGCTGCGGCGCTGCAAACTCTTCTGACTCGGGAGCGGGAGCGTGCGGCCGCACAATTACGGACCGGAATTCGGCCCATATAAGCACAGTACAACTTCGAAAAAATTAACATCTGCGAAAACGAAACAACATTGGAAAAACACTTTAAAACTTCTGAAATTCTGCTCTTCCAGAGTTGTGCATGTTTAGGTGAGGATAGCATCGAACTATGATTTTGTTAAAGCGCGATGCGATGTGTTGGTGCGATGTACGTCGCAGAGCAAATCACATCGCGCGCGATTTTCGCGCGCGATTCAAGTACCAGGACCAGTAGCCATCCCCCCAATGTGGTGACTTTAAAGAGGCAGCCAACCTGAGGTCGGTGACGCCTATATGCC